>JXWZ01013147.1:47500-181710 GCA_000956215.1 Anopheles farauti No. 4 | reverse complement strand
ACACACACACACACACACACACACACACACACACACACACACACACAAACGAGTGATCGAACGAAGTGCATTCACTGCCTGCTTACGGCCTGCTCCTCAACGGGGCCAAATCTCGTTAATCCATAATAATAAGATCACATTGCCGCAACCACGTGACGATCGTGGCTTTTGTCTATTTTTCGGGCGAAAGTTTTGGGTCACATCCACTCGTACGGAAAGAAAGCGAACAAAACCGCCGGAAAGATTTCACCAAAAATAATAATAAGGGCTCTGGGGATGAGGATGGAGAGCAGCACGCTTATAGAAAATTGTTTGTGCAAAAATAAAAAAAACACGCGAAAATAATAAAAAAGTGAACCGCAAAGTAAAATAAAAAGCTCCCTTCGCACGACCGAAACACACCAGGCAAAAGAGTTGGCCAAAGAGTTGGTAACGAGATTTACGCTGTGGCCTTTTTTGTGACTTGAAGTTTGGCGTGTCTGGGCACAGAAAAAGCAGTCACAGGAAGCATAGGGAGCAAAGGGAGTACAGGAGCGAAAGAGGAAGAGTTGAATAAAAAAACATACACCCTCACCCCCCACCAGGCCACGAAGTCCAAATAGAAGGAAGCTTGTGACTGCGAGATGAATTCACAGAATTTGAAGCTTCCCTTTTTCAAGCAGCGTGCGAGATGTGAGGAGGTCACGCGAAATAAAACCGATGGCGGTGAATAGAACTAAGACCCTGCTGAACCCGTGCCAGTCGCTGGGCTGGCGGGCGTCCGCTCCCGATCCCGCGTGTGGGAGAAGCTAAATATAAAAAATCAAAAACTTTCGCAAAGGAAGGTCCTCTGCCTCCTCCCACAACGCGAACGCTCGGATGTGCGTTTTGCGAGCTTACTTCTCGTGACGGTGCGATGCGGTGCGGTGCTTTTTTTTTCTCCGCAACACTTTTGTGTGTGAGTGCGCAGTAAAAGCAATGGCTAATGGCATGGCCACAACAGTGGGGACCACGCAAAAGTCACCAGATGGGAGCCACGGACTTGAAAACACTCCACCTCGATGGATGGTGCGGCGGGGGTTGAGGGCATCGCGGTGTAAGGCGAAATGCGGGTAATGGAATATTCGCCCCCAAAGTGGCGAGATTGTATGGCACAACAATAGAGAATCGTTAATCATTTTATAACCCTCACTACCGCCGAAACCGAAAACTCGCCCCACCGTTTGCCCGGTAGATAAAATAGCCCAACGGAAGGGCGAAAAGAACGCACGGCGTATGTGTGCAAATTGTGAGGCCACACCACGCCCGGGTTCCTAGCTCGAATGACCTCTCGAGCGCGTGTATGTGTGTGTGTGTTTTTTTTTTGTTGTAGTAATTCTCATCTACACACACGCCACACGCTTGAAAAAATGCCTTACACAATACTCCAATGCGTTGGTGGTAGCAGACGCAGCATAAAAAGCGGTGCAGCATAGGCATAACAACAACAAAAAAAAGCGCGTTCCCAAACAACACCCCGTAAGCTATCACTAGCAGCAGCAGCAGCAGAAGCAACACGAACGGTCAGTAACGCATGTCTTTTTTACCACCCTTCACGGAACACGAAACAACAAATTCCCGCCACCGTATATGCGAGAAAGATTAGAAACAAATGAACCGCGCACAGCACCAATTTTTGCCAGCGCTAACAAGCGACGTGTGTGTGTGTGGGAGATTATTTGGGCGGCATGCGATCCCCGGCTGTATGTGATTTGAATGGATGATAGGGTAGTAAGGGTGACTACTAGAGTAGTACAGGCGTAAAAATGAGAGGGCAGCAAGAAAAGAAAAAAAAGAGACACAACTGTGAAGCAGAAATGAGCCGTATGTGGTGACCGCTGGAACACTAAAAATGTATGGCATGAAAAAAGCACTCCCGACCGCTAGGAGACCGGACGCCCTAGAGGGAAAGTGCGGATTTTTCTAGGCTGCAGTGAACAAAGGCGATGCGAAATGAGTTTATTCTGTGGAGGGACTAGATTGTGGGTAGTATACTGCGAGAATTTAAACATTCAACTGTCAATTCGCATAATACTTATCACGGGATTGAAAAATTTATCACAAACTTCTAGACATCCGCTAGTGTAAACTGGTCGGAAACTCCACCAATCCCAAAATAATCGAACAAGACAAATTTGCACAGCCCACAAAATTACACCACAGACATCGCGCCGTTGACATGGCTTGAAAATGTTTTTTTTTTCGATTCTCTCTCCACCAAACCGCCGCTGATAAAACGAAGAAAAGCGCCCCAATATATTTCGCACGCACCGGGTATCCATCAATCATATCGCCCGATTTCCGATAACAGTAATAATATTAATAATAATCACCCAAACAACAGCGGTGGCGGCGGAAAATGCCTACTCATCTGCATTTTGCCCGATGCGCTCCGTCAACACGGTGTTGTTTGCACGGTGTTTTATTAAATTCAACCAAATGACAAATGCATCCATCCCGCTGTTGTCATCAATATCAATCAATCAATCAATAACGATATCGAGAGAAAGCGAGAGAAGGGAGAGAATAAGAGGAGATATGGGATTGAACGTGGTGAAGCAACGGATGATAAGATGTAAACCCGGAATCAATATCATTCCGGGTCGGAGGGAAAGAAGCGGGGAGGTTTTGTTGACAAAATGAAATTGAATTACTTAACCTCCTCGGGGGAAGCGGGCGTGCGGTGCATTTTACGACGTAAATGAAGGAAGTGAGTGACATTAGGGGAAATTTTAAACAAAAGAAAGTTATCTCCAAAGACATGGCCCCAAAAACCATTACTTTTCTTGCACCGACACCCGAGCGAACGAACAGTAAGCCGGGCCCGAATTGTCTAACGTGGATTGGATCTGCGACCACTCCAAAGAAGTGTCGAAACTCACACCCCATCTCCGTGCGGGCACGGTACGCCACCTGGACCCACCAAGACCCACCCGCGCGGAGATCAGAGGTCTCGCGCCGTTGGACTCGAGCAGTCATTTGTTTGATTTAATTTGAGGATAAAATTCCGCAAAGATTTGTGTTCTACGCTTGCTTGCGATGGTTTGCTTTGGTTGCGGCCGGCGGAAAGGGACCGTCGTCCCCGTTGGTGGCTGATGTTTTCCGATTCCTTCGGAAGAAAATGGTCTGTTTGTGGCCTCCCTTTCCACACACACACACACCGCAATGGGGTATGACTTGTTCCGGGGATGATAAATTAACCTCAAAAATGGGCACCCGTAATTCCACGGCCGCACGACCCCTTCTTGTCGTGTGGATGTGTGTACGCATAGTGCGCCCCACATAGCCCCACCAGAAATTGCCACCAAATTTCACAATTCTCGGCTCATTGTGTTACGGGGAGGTTGTGTTTGAGTGCCCGCCGTCTCCATCTTCAGAGCCAGGGACCGTCCAGCCGGCTAGAGCCGTACCTCCTAGAGCGATACCCCGGCCGGCAGTAGTTTGGCTCGGTCTATTGTTTATGGGGAAGTTTGGAAGAATTGATGGTGCCGTTGATGACTGTTGTGCCGGTAATGCTGCCGCCTCACCCTGGGGGAAGATTGCCTTTGGCGATGGGGAGGGGGGGGGGGGGGGGGGGGGGGAGGGTGGTTTTCGCGCGCGCACAAACGGGCGCGTAACACAATTGAACGTCAAAACAACAACGACCGACCGACACCGTGAGTGAGTGAACTCGGACGTCGAGGGGAAATAGGGAGCTTGGGGAAAGGGGTTCCAACTGCGTGCAACCAACGGAAGCGACCAAAGCGAGGCATGGGCCGGTCGGCCGGAGCGAGATTTGCTGTCTGACAACTCTATGAAAAATGGATTAGCTGGCAGCTAGGAGGTGGCTGCTTTGGTGCGTTTGTAAAGCTTTGACTCTGGAAAGAGATCTTGATCCGTGGTAGATCTCGTACGATCGTTCGACCTATCGACAGTGGGTTCAGCACGACCGGCCGGTTGGACAGAATGAAGAATTGCAGATGAAGCGTGATTTACATTCAGGTCAAAGATTATTTGCCGGACTGTTCATGCCCGCCGCTGGGAGCCGAAATAGCAATGTGAGCTGTTTGTATTTGCATTAAAAAAAACACTATTATTGAGTTTACACACACTGAAGAGAGATACTGAACAAGAGTTATATGATTTGTTTATTTTATGTTTATGATTTCACAATTCTTGCGAGGATGTTTTTGTAAAATTTATAACAAATTTAACAGCTTTTTTGCTCTATTTAAGTGTCTTGCTAATTCTAAATAATCTTTGGAATCTTTTTACTCTAAATAATCTTTTTGAAAAATAGATTTTGTTATCGTTTGTTTCTAAATAAAGCATGATTTTCACGGGTAAAAGTAATCACTGGTGCATACGCTGCAGCATCCATCATCGGTATAATTTTCCACAAACTTTTGCTTCCCGAAATAGAAGTTTTTCGGAAGAAATATTACGCAAACTTCTCGATGGGCGTGTGTTTTCTCTGACCGAATTATGCCGACGCCATTACTCCACCGTGTGGCCCGGCCGGGCTGGTGCGTACCAACAATAACGCGACGCGAACCATCATCCATCGACGTACGCATCGAGATGGAAACGAGCACAGGGGCACAGGGACAGCACAAGAGAGAAAAAAAAAACAACAACCGAAGATTCATCGCACCAGATGGAAGTGCGCGGCGAGTCCAGCAGACCCTTCGGGTGCAATGGAAATGAATTAATCATTCGTCCGGATGAGGTTCACAGTTCGAGAATTTTGGCTCGCCGGTCCGTGGGGGGAAATTTTTCTCACCTGGCATGTTGGCACCTCTCGAGCATTGGGGAGGAAGGGAATGCACGGGGAGGGGAGATTGAGAGATCGTAATGATTAAACCGGCAGCAGCAGCAGTGGAAGTAGTCGAAAACGATGGAGTCGCCTGGTGAGCCGGCATTCGCGCTGAACCCGGAGGTCATTTCGAGCCGCTCGGATCGGATCCGCCGATCGATCCGATGCTGGAAGCGAAGACGTGAGCGCAATATTTTGTTTCTCTCCACACCCCCTCGCCTCCCCTCCCTTCCCCCATCTTCTTTCAACAAACGTGGCAAACGCATGCATCTCCCGCCGTGCGCTAGAGAACATTAAACATAACTGCCCACCACCAGCCGAACCAAAACAAAAACCCCAGAAAACAAAACACGTGGCGAATGGACGCTGGGAATGGGGCAAACTAGAAATGATTTCTTCGGGAGCATCATTTTTCATGCCACCCATTCCGGGTGCCCCCTCCCCATTGCGCTGGTAGATGAATCTGAACGGACTCGGTGTGCAACGGTAACACCAACTATAACGGAGCCGGCTACCTTCCCTCAGATCGAATGACAACGTGACGTATCCTCCCTGGCCGTTCGCTAAAGCTACCCTCGCCGTCCGAAAATTAATGCGCTCCCCAGCAAGCTGCACTAGCATTTGGAGCGTTGCTGTGTTTTGTTTTTATAGGTGCCGCAAAGGGACATGTGTCCGATACAATCGTTTAATTGTGTCTCTACTGCACGCGCAGCGCAAATTGCGAGTTTTATCATTTTGTTCGACACTTTTTCTCGGCCACAATCGCGGGCAATCTCGTGGCGGGGCTGGCGAGATCGCGAACGATCGCGCGGTTGTGGTGTGTGATTTTGGTTTGGTTTGGTTTGTTTTTTTTTGCCGTAATGCTTCCATGCCGTTTTTACCTTTCGTACCAACCGGCCATGGTTGGATGCGGACGTCGGGATTTGTGATTGATGGATCTCGGGGCGTATCGAAGCATTAGCGCCAAACACGACGACCACTATTCTTCAGCAGCAGAAGAAAGGCAAGAGCGAAAAAAAAGGCCACCAGCCCCATTGAATGGAGCAGCAGCTCCTCCAGGGCACTGAGTGCCGTGGGACGGCTTGAGGGTTGACACTATTTTGACGTTGACGTTTCACGTTTCGCTTTCGATTTTATCTTTATCGCCGACCTGCGGTTGCTTAACCTCGAAGCCGATCCAGCTCAGAAGTCTCCGTCGCCTTTCGGCTCGCGGTTTTGCCATCGAGGAGGGCGGGGGGAGGAACGAAGAGGAATGAATGTTGCGCATTACATAAATCCGAAAACCAACTCGCTAAACGATTTCGTAAACGATTTTGAGGTCTTTAACATTCCTTTAACCCAAGGGGACGAATGAAGCGCGTTCCGAAAATAGAAGATAAATGACAATTGAAGTCAGATAATTAAATACGCGCGGCGCAAAGCTACAAATAACGCGTCGCACTACGTAATAGGGTGGATTTGGAAGGGAATCCCGGCTAGGAGACAGGGATCTTGCGTTGTTTTTTTTTTTTGGTTATTTTGTGTGCGTTTAGAAGTCACCAGTTGACGTAATCCCTCCGCCGGACCCGCTGTTTGTTTGAGTAACACTGAACTACACGGCATTAACACACGCACACACACACACACACATACACACACACACAAGTGCAAAAGCTGTCAATGTGATTAGGACAGAAGTGCGCACGGCTCATCCGTTCCATTAAGCGGAAGATTAATTATTCACACTCTCTCACACGATGTTGGTTGGGTTTGGTATTGCACGCACCGATGCAGTCAGATCATTTATAATCCCTGTCTGCTCCCTCAAAAAAAAACGGAAAATATTCCAATCTAACACATTTTGACGAATCCGGCACGAAGGACCAAAATTTAACTGAAGTCCAACCCAACGGCAATGGTTTCGATTAAATTGAACTTTTTTCTTCATTTTTTTCTTTTAGTCGTACCCCGAATCTTTCCTGTGCTTCCTGCAGTGTATGTGTGTGTGTGTTTGTTTTGGGGTGAGTAATTTTACAAACATTTTTGACCATCTTCCAGACACACGACGGCGGCTGGACCAGCGACGCAGCGTTTGGCGCAGTGCCGGTTGTTTTTCGACCCAGAACTCTCCGCTTCGGCAGTGGTTTGCGCCGAATTCGCCTGCAGGTCACCGGGCCATTGGAATTTTCAATTTCGCTCGTTCATCTGCTCGACCCCCATCGTCAAATAGGCCACACACGGTTGGCCGTGTTCTGTGAAGGAACCAACTCTGTGCTTTAGTTTCTATTGCAAAAGAAAGGGGTTACTAAAAGGGCTGGTCACTAAAGGGGTTTTTAATATAGAAACTGCCTCAGTCCGGAACGCGGGAAACGGCGATCAGAAAGTCATAAAAGCTGCTTCTTCTTGTTTCCGATCGGTGCGCACTGTGCTACGAACAAGGCTAATAATATTTCAAATATCAACACCTTCAACACCCGTTGGAACGTTGGAAATGGAAATGCAATGTCGGCAGGCGATGGCGCCGAGATTTTACTTCCTTCGGCAAGATCTGACATGGCCAGTGCTGTTTCTGCTGCTCAATTTTAGAGTACTGTCGTCGTCCTTTTTCCTGCACGGAACGGCAATGTGTGTTGGCGGCATTCATCAAAGGCAAACCCAGGCGCTTTCGGTGTGGGGGAAAGCCAGCGCTCACTCAATCAATCGGACCGGCCGTACCCGGTGGTACGTGTATTTGTGTTTTATTAGATTATTTATTCTATAAATATTCATTTCCTTTTGGCTTCGAGATTACCTTTACCGCTTTTGCCAATATGATCGGGGTTTGGGAGAGGAAGGGGCAGCGGGAGCGAGCGAGCAGCAAATAGGAAATAGGGGAAAATCCTTCCGATTTACCTTCGATCTTCCCGAGGTTTCTCTAGCCCAACCTGGCCGGTGTGGCCCATCCGTTCGGGCTACAGGATCGTTTGACTCCTGTCACAACCATATTCACACACACACACACACATATATGCACACGCACTAACATATTACGATTGACCGCTACACGTTTGCAGGAGAACGGATTGTGCGGATTTTTACGAGGTCCTGGCCACTCGCTCTGGTTGAACCAATTTGTCCTCCCCTGAAATCTGCGACGGTTGAATGCTTTATTCGAATTCCATTTCGGGTCCTCTTTCGGCGAGTGGTGCAGGGGGATGCAGGGGTGCCCGAAACGTCGACAAATATAAATAGAGAATTCCTAGAACCACCCGTTCGTTCGTTCGTTCCACTCGCACCTACCGTAACACGGTTTGGGGGAGGAAAAGGGAAGAATACGAAAAAAAAGGCGCACCACTCGGATAGTCTATTCGACCGTTCAATTATTCATTCGTGCAGTTTCGGGCTCCAATTCCCGCGTCGTGATCCGAACCGGAGGATCCCGGCAAAAGGACACGTCGGCCAAAGTGCAAACAGAAAACGGTCACGGCTGGCAGCGTGCTGGAACATTCTGACACTTTATCGCTCGGGCCAGCCCATATATACACACATACACACGTAGCGCAGCCAACGAGAGTGGTGCCAACTAACAAATAGCGACCAGCGGAGTAATATGAAAAATAAATATTAGTTCAATATTCTAACTCACCCATCGGCGGGTTTGGGCAGCCTTGGCCGCTTCAAGCGCACGCGATAAAAGCTTCCACGAGTCAACCGTGAAGCGCTTCAGTTCACACTAAAGGAAACCACGCCGTTTGTCCTGGAGGCTGGCTCTCCCTCTCCGGGGGGAGCGGGGGGGCCAGAGTCTTTCGATTGATCTTAAAGTCCCGAAAGCCCCCGCCAAAAGGGCGAGCGAACGATTGACAAAAGCCATCACTTATCACCCGGTTGAACGTGCCTGCCATGTGACGTTCCTGGCAGTGTCTTGAGGATGTCTGCCGCACACCAAGTAAGGAAAGAAGCTGGAGACATTCCAAGCCCACTCTCCGTCTCTCGCGCCCTCCATAAAATGGCCCACCGGTGTTTTTATTTGCCGTGGGGAAGCTTTTATTGCGACGATTATCGAGCGAGCTTTGATGTATGGTTATGTCGTTTTGTGGGTTTCCGCCGCTATCGTGGCGCATTCCTCCCACCCGCTGCCACCCGCTCGGTTGACGTTTCGAAACTGATGGCATCCAAGAATGGGGTTTCAATTTTTTTTTCCCGTTTCTGCTCACTGCCGTCGCTTGTCGCCGATGTTTCTTGTGTTTGCGGTGGGAGCCTTTTGCCGTGTGGCGACGAAGCGGAAATAAATAAAAGGACGAAATGCAGGGGGGGAGGGGAACAAAAAAACGCAAACAAATAACCATCAGTTTGGACGTTTTCCAGCCAGCCAGGACGTTCGGCGGTCGTGTGTAAATCATTTCGTGTTTGACTTCTGGGCCGACTCGCTCGTGGCACAGTTCACGATTTAATTGAAGAAATAAAACAAAAAATGATTGAAGATATAATTCACTTTAAATGAGGTGATAATGGGAACGTTTGAGAGTCGATTTTTTTTTCGTGGCGTATGCGTGACATTCTTTTCCGCGACGTGAACCATTCGTCTTAATGTGTCACTCTTCAGCGAAGCGAAATGTCTTTGGCGAATCCGGTTCGAAGGACATAAAAGCTTCGGTTTGAAGCGTCTTGAAGTTACTAATAAAAATATTATAGAATAACTTTGTAAGCAACCGCTAGAGCAAACAAACCACCCCTAAACCACCTGCCGGAGAGCAAACAATCTCATCCTTTAAACCCACCGTGCATGATCATAAAACTTCTTTAATCTGTAAACCAATCCCGAGCCCCACAGGGGGCGTGTGCCCGTGTGCACACATATTGGACAAGTCAAGACAAAATTATCGTCTTACACACAGGTTTGATGCAACCCATCCAACGTTCCGACCCAACCTTAATCTCGCCGAGAAGGCCGATAAGAACAAACACCCGGTACCGGGAGGGACGACGCAGGCCAGTGGTAGGGGAAACCACTCCCGCTCCCAGGAGGTCAAAACCAGGACCGGCGAAAGAGCGAAGGATACTATCTTGAGCTTTAAGTGTAGAGTTTGGAGCTCAACCACCGTGTTCAATTTTCCGACTTCATCCGGATGTGTGCTTAGGTCAGGACAGGATTTCTGCTTCCGACAAAAATTCTACCTTCGGGTCGCTATCGCGGCCCCTGTCCACTGCCCGTGTGACATATTGGTTAGGAATATGTATATGTTCACAAAGTCTCAGCTGGGAAACATTGTCGTAATCTGCAGCGACGCTGCAGCGGTGCCCCCGGAGGTTGGCAGACATAAAGAAGCTGGCAGGGATTTGAGCATAAAATCGTAATCCGATCGTCGGTCGGCCGGGCGTCGGTTTCCCCCGAAGGGCAAAAGTTTGCGTGTGACGGTGGTTTAAGCTTTCGACACATCTCCAAACGCTCGACCTACACGGACTGACCTGGACCACGGCCAACCGAAGAACCGCGTGACTTTCGGTCACTGGTGCGGGGTCTCTTCGGTACGATTTTCCCAGCCCCACACACACAAAGATCCGACAGGAAATGACCCAGAACAGACACCCACACCGCCGGCGTGTGCTAATGGCCGCAAAAGTTTAAACAAACTTCCTGTTTCCCGGGGCCGCACGCTGCCAGGAATGTAATTGGATGGAAAAACTTTCGTCATCTTGCTCCATCTCATCGTCCGCCTTCAGCCCCGGCGTGGCGGAGTTGGGTTGGGTGCCCTTAAAATGTCCCCAAATATGACCCGGTGGGTTTTTTGGATTATTTTTACGCTTCTCCATCTTCCTGTATGCAGATACCCTCTCGTCTTTTCCCTCTCTCTCTCTCTCCTTCGCTCGTGGCGGTACTTTCTTCATGTCTTCAAGCGCCGTCTGCCTTGTGAAGCGGGATTCGCTTTCAACACTCCGGCGGTGCCGGCGGTCAATGACTGCCCTAGTACCGCACGACGCGAAGCAACCCGTTCCGAATGCAAACAAAACTGCTCCGGAGACCGGGAAGGACAGGACGGGAAACGGAAAGGACCATTATGGAGGTGCATTAAGTGCATCGTGGGTATATCGCAAAACCGCACCGCGCCCGGCGACTGACTGACGGATTTAATATTTAATTTTAACCACCACCATTCCACGCATTCCCAACTCCTCGCAGAAGTCCTTTCCCTCCCCCGCTGACTTGGTGGTGGACGGTGGACCAAAGCATCACGGCGACTTACATCATACTATACAAAATACTTTTTTTATGGCGCTTCTCGCGGTCGCAACGCAAGCGCGAAATCGCGAAAGCTTACCCCACGCGCCTTCGCCCGTCGGTCCGTTCTACCTTTCTTTTGTTGGAGGTGTTTTGAAAAAGTATTAACCCTTGTGAGGAAGATGCTGAGTTTATGGTTGAAGTCTTCTAGCTGCAGTAGTGTTTTTTTCCAGCTCTAGCTTTACATATTTAACTTCGCAATGTGAGGAATATTTTGAAGAGCTTTTATAAATATCATTAGAATTAGAACAAAAATTACGAACATTCGAGTGAATTCTCCAAAGGGATGGATATTTCTAAATGAATGGTAAGGAGAATTGTAAATAAAAAAGAATATATATACGGCATATACTTTCTGGCTTAAATCTTCCAGTATTTGCTTGGAAATTCACAACTCTTGATGATTCTAGAACTTGAAATGAATCTTTACTTAAAAGATAAACATTCTTTTGCCGATTTGCACAATTCATACCTACTAATCAGCGTGAATCCCAGCTGCAGAACATTTTTATCTCCTTTTTATGATGCAATAAATCCCATACACTCTTTATTAAAAGATTTTAAAAAGTCTTTAAAAGGATTACTGCTCGCTGCTCCCAAGGGTTAATATGGTTCATTGTGCGAGCCGCTCCCGGGACGATGATGATGATGATGCCATCCGGTCGAAGAGATGTATTCCGCGACCAATAAGTTGTTACGCGGCACTTGTAGGACAAAGGAAGGACACACTTTCAAAAGGGATATATCTTCAGGAAGGAAACTCCACCGTCCGCTGCCACTGCCGCAAGGTGCCTTTGCCGCTACCTGCCGTCGCAGCGCCTTTCGCGTACAATTAGCATTAAAAATAAACCACCAGTCCCCATCGTTACGTTGAAAAATGGTCGCTTAATCCGCCAAGGGTATTTTATGGGTCGAGTGGCGGAGTGTGAACCGCTGGCAACCGGTTTTTTTTTTTCTTTCAGCTGGCCAGCCACCGTCGTTACTGAAAATGACGCACGACGTGGATGGTGAGGCAAATGTGACACACACGCGACCGTTAGCTGGAGCGCCTGGTGTCCTGTCGATGCCACCGTTCGTATCGACACCCTGCAGCATCCCAGCTCCACAGCTTGTACAGGCTACAAATGTAAGCCATTTAAGTCTTCAATATTTAATACGAGTGATCATTGCTTCAGAGAACGCTTCGGAGGATGACAATCGAGCGAGAGGCATGGCACGCACATTATGAGAACAAAAACCCCGAATGGAATCGAGTAAATCAGTTGTGATTGAAATTTGCATCGCAAAAAAAAAATAAAAAATATCCGGGGGAGAGTCACTGCCCCGGTCGTCGTCATCGCGTGGTGCACCGCACGTCAGGTCAGACACCACCGGCACCAAAGTTCGACCACGAAATTCGGTATCATTATAATCGGATTAATAATGCATGAATGTTGCACCCCGAAACTACCGCAAATGCTTCGACCACGCTCGGCCCCGGCGAGAGGAATGCACATTCGTGCACAAAACTGCATTTGCACTTTCGGGAACAGCTTGAACAGGGAAAAGAACCAACCCCAAAAAAAACGAAAAGCGAAAATCAAATGATCACGGAGGATTGCAGCAGCGAGGGGTGCGGTGGCTTGAGGTGGAGGAGAAGTGACAGTTTTCAAAGCCAAACCCTTTCGCCCGTACCGCACACAACTCGATGGCTTGAGGATTGAGGTCAAAGTTGGATGACTTTTGCCGGACTTTAAACCGAAACCGATTTCAAACAGGAACAACTTTCAGCGTCAACGTCCTGGGCACGGTAGGAGAACAACGTAACGCGCGAATCGAGTGCGGGACAGTGACCCAGTGCAGGGGAAATGGGGAAAAAGTTGCATCATACAGCGGATCAGTGCGTGGGCGCTACGTTCTTCGCCCCCTATCGTTGTGATGTTTGATCGAGCGGTCATTTCAGCGTTTCACAGCAACCTTTCGATAAAGTGCGGTGGCTCCGATAGCGAGTGGAATGAAAAATTACGCCCGATCAGAGTGATGGGTTATGACGTGCTGCGGGCAGGAGGAGGCGTACGTGCCGCAGGGAAGCACAGGACAAAACTTTCCGTACGGATCGGATCCACCGATCCGCCAGACTGGGTAGCGTTTAATGATACAAAGTAGTCGGCGGGACCGAACGCCACGCGCCACGCTATCGATGATCCTTCAATGTTGGCGTGGCGTTAAATCGAGCGTTGCGTCGAAACTTTTCATCCCCAAGGGAAGGAAGAGATAGAGAGACAGAGCGATCCCTCCCCCTCCGGTGATGACGGTGGGAAAGTGTTTTAAACATTCTTAAAGTGAATTCAGCCGGGAGCGGGAAGCAATGAGATGTGTGAAAATTAATGGTCCATTTTGTAAATTAAGTAGCGCTTTCGACGCGACGTTGGGTACGCGACATTAATCTAGCTCATTTAAGCTTTATTCTTTTTTTAACGGAGCTTTTTAATCTCTTTTTTTATGTTTCGTTTTAAAAATATTAAAGTTTTTAGTTTTATTTAAAAAAAACTTTTGTAAATATTTAAATATCTTGTAAAAAGCTAAAACTTGTTTAATGATACAATAACCTACAAAAATCATGACTAAAAAATGCAGATTTGGCGAGTTCGTGAGATGAATATGGGCTAACGAAAAGGAAAGAAATTTGGTCCGAAAAAAATAGTATAGAATGAGAGAGTGACCGAGAACACAGAAGAAATGAACCAGAAACGTTTGGAGTATTTGAAACGGATGGTTCTTTGTTGAAAAAGGTTCAACTCTGTAGAAAGCACTGTTTATTTGGAAACCACTTCTTGAAACACGTTTTGATTGTTCTTTCCGATCCGATCCGATTATTGTTCTACCACTCGCGCGTGTAAATCAACGTGTTTATGGAGCAGAAGAATCCCTGTTAAACACGGTTTTAATGAAATATTTCCTAGGACTATCACCATCGGTACAAATAAACATTACCCCAAACTTTAGATCCCATTCCCATCGGCGTAACATAAAGTAGAGAATTATTTGCCCCAAATCCATCGAGTCAATATTTTCCCGAGCCGATCGTAAACATAAATAAAAAAATTCTGGTCCCCCATTCCGGTGTGTCGATCATTTCACCCGCTTACGCCGGGCGCATTATTGATATGATTAAAATCCTTCCACTCCCCTTCGGACAAGGTGTTTAGATTACGCTAATGTTCATGCACACACACACACGCACGTGCTCCTCGGGTTAATAATGCTTTCCTTTCGGAAGAAACTCCACGTGCGCCACGTGCACACGAGAAGGTGGATGATTTAAGATCACTGATCGGTTACGATTATTTTATGAAGCGCTCCGAACTTCAAGCCGGCGCCGACCAAACGTAAACAGACAGCGCGATCGTGCTTCTCCCGGGACTCGCGGGTTGATTCCGGTCAGCCGGTTGTAGTCATTTATCGGAACAATTTTTTCCACTCTTGCCGGAGAGGCAGACGAGAAAATTCATCTGTAAACAGACGCAGACGAGCGTAGGGAAGCAGCACTATGTCGAAGTTTGATGCTCGAAGCGCGAAAGATGAACTAGCTGAAAGCGATCTTCAAATAAATAATTATACGGAAAACATAATTAGACAGTAGTAGCAGCGACTGGCCAACGCCAACGCCAACGCCAAGCAGTAAGGCACTTTTTCTTTCCGTTTTAACCGAAATCCATCTTCCACTAAGCAACAGGAGGGAGGGAGGAGGAGGGTGGCATGAGTGCACGCGGACGGAAAGGAGTTAAAATGTTTACCGAAATGTAAAAACACATTCAAGCAACAAGGTATAATTAATCAAGAATTTACAAAACATACATCTGCATCGGGCGAGGGGCGCAAGAAAGCGCAAGCCTCGTACGTGGGGGACCCGAGCGAGAATGGGAGAGAAAATAAGAAGAGAAGCGAAAAAAAAACATTAAGCAACGAGTGGAACGAGTTAAAGGAAGGCATTAAGACGGCAGCACGCTGTTGCGCTTCCTGTCCGTTTTTGGACCGACCGAAAGTTTGTTGCTTTTTCTCTTTCTCTCGGGCTGCTCTTCGGTGGAAGGCTCATTATGCCCGGGCGGAACATAACAAATCAGCCACCAGGGGGAGAGCGAAAGGGAGCGAACTAGCCCCAAGAAGCATAAACTTAACGCCATAAAAAATACACACGGTGGCACGGTGCTCCTACACACCGAAAGGGAAGACCCGAGCGCACTAAATTGGGATCACTTTCCTAATGTTCTGCTTCTACCGGTGCTGCTGGTCGCTATTAGCTCCACATTCTCGTGAGATCTCGCTCATGTGAGCTCATAAAATCATAAACATCATCATGACCATCAGCTCGCTTGTTTCGACGTTCTACCAACACCGATTCCGGCGGGAGTTTTTTTTTCCCTTCTTCTGCTGCTTCTAGAGCACAGCTTCCCCCCGTGAAAGCTTTTATGCCGCAAACCAGATACCGCCGGTAGGCGGCGGCACGCGCATCTCGCTAACAGTTCGGCACCGCACGCCCGCCCACACGAAAGGGAAAAGGGAAAGTGGGCGGGAAACCGGGGGAAAGGAAGCGGAGTGGACATATGGTAGGGTAACGCGTAAAACATAACCGCTTCGCAGCAGGCGACCTGGACCGGTGCATCCGGTCGGGGCCTAGGGAGAGAGCAAGACGCGACTAGCACCTCGCGCCGAAGGGCGAAAATGTGTCAACTCATAAACCCAGTTAAGGTTATAATTTCGGCTAATGATTTGATGCGATACTTTTCCAATTTTCCGACACCGAAGCTTGGAATACGGAATAAATGATTCCCCCTCCGCGTCGTGCACGAAAACGATCGTCGAGATTTACACGGCCTTTATGGAGCAGTGCTATAACCGGATTTTAATTGACGCCCGGCGAACCTGGCGGCCCCCTAGAACTTCCGACTAGGGGACACTTGGAGCGCAACCAGGAACTCACCTTTTACTCGTGATGTCTCGTAAAATCATAAATTCTAATACTCTGGCCCGTTCCGTGGGCCAGAGCTTTACGATCAATAAAAACCGTCGCAAACGTTCGGAAGGTGTGGACGGGAGGGGGAGTGAGTGGAAGGGTCGGTGGGGACACGCTCACGCAACACAACACACGCGGTCTGCGCACCGGGCGCGCGTGTCATTATCGTCGTTAGGGAAGCACCCGCCTTCCACGGTCGACACCTTCGCGGAGAGACACATAAACGTGGCAGGTTTTAATTGTGAAATAATTTACCCAATAAGGTGGTGCTGGGAGGGGGAGAGATGGTGCGCTTGCTAGCACGATGGATGTAAATGCATGTCCCCCCGGTGATGGTAGCTTCCACCCAGGAAGCCGGGAAGCTCTATTTATTATCGCCCGCTTAACCACCGTCAATCATGACGCCAATTTGATAAATGCTCTCTCCGTCCTCTCCTCCGGCTGGTGGCGGTTGCTAGTAAAAGGCACTAAAACACTGCTCGCTGGAATCTGGAGTCACGAACGGTGATTAAGAGTAATTGAGTGACTTTAGCGAGTCGTTTCGGGATGATACCTGCCGGTGGGCACGTGATAAGGGTGTAATAGAATAGAATTGTCACGATTTTGGAACAAGTTTTGTATGATAATTTCGCAGAATGCACTAAATCGAACATCCAACTTCCAGATCCCTACGAACGGGAGTCAAAAGCTACTGACGATCCAAAAGATGATCCAGAAAATCATGAATTTTTACGCTTCAGGTTACTTAAATTAATCCTAAACTGATAAATTCAGTTCATTGCCAATCAAATTAAACAATAAACTAATTTCTATCCTTCCCAATATCGTCTCCCATGCAAAAACCGTAGCACAGCCAGCCATGATAACATTATTTAAAATTGAATAGTACGTCGTGTCTTGTAACAGCGAGTCACATCAGTGCCGCATCAGCGAACCAGATTACATCCTTCGATGGGTTAGCATTTATTATCGTCCTGACACAGCCCTGGAGCGGGCTCCTCTCCCGGGACGTGCCGCCAGCAGCACTGTTTTTATTTCGACGTTTGAGTTTTTTGTTTCCGTTGTTGCTATTATTTCTGCTCCATGCTACACTCGCAACCGCTGTGTCCGCCTGGAAGGCTAAAACGTGTAGAAAATGGAATTTTTGCATTCAAACAAACCCGCTCAACCAGAGAAAGCACCGAACGCCGCCGCCGCCGGACGGTGGCGATCTTTCACTCGCCGGCTAGGATTTCCTTTCTGGTCAGTGCAAATTGCAGGTCTGATGTTTTTATTTGCCCCACTTGCTCGCCCACCGGACCCACCCCCGGGGGAGCCGATCATCGTCGTACCGAAAATTGGCCTCGCAACGCGCGCACATTCGCTTTGTGTTTCTTCCTCGCCACGTGCAAAGCGACCACGGCGACGACGGCGACGACGATATTTGCTGCCCGCGGGCGCCCTTTAGTTTCTTCGGTTCGGTGGAACCACTTTTCTATGCATACACGGTTCAAACTGAGCGACTTGGGCGAATGGAACGAACGTGAGAGAGAGAGGGAGAGAAAAGGAAAAAACAACAAAAAAAACCGTCAGCCAAACGCGGGTATCGCACGTCGTAAATCGGAACGCTTCAGCGAGGCGCGAACGTGAGGTTATGTATGCTCGCTGCTCCGTGGAATCCGCATCCCGGCGAAACCCATTCTGAAGTCATGTACTAATAATGCATCATGCCTGCCGGGTCGCTGTCGTCAGCTTATTTTGTGTGGAACTCACCCCCGCCCGTTGGGTTGCCGTAAGCATAACCAAAAAAAAACACAAAAACTATGCTCTGGCGCTGTAAATGGATGCAACCGTGCGTGCAATGTCCGTCCGCGTCCAGTGCGCCTTAATGCTTTTGATGGTTTATGAAAGTTTTAGTTTTATTGCAGCAGCAGTAGTCTCGTCCACCGTCGTCCCAGCAGTCCCCGTCCATCCTGCTGTCGTCGTAAAGCAGCATCCAAACTGCTCCCACAAACACACTACCAAATACAGCATTACACGAAATGATGAGTGACAGCACACTGACAGCGCACGGATGGCGCGGTGCGGAATTGGGTACGGGGAGTGTGACGAAATGGTATCAGTTACTACGGTCGGCGCACAAGCCGGCTCTAACCGCCGGGGATGATTAATTTGCTTGCGACATTAGCGCTTTGGTAATCTTTCTGCCGCGGCGTGACAGGGCGCAGATGGAGGCGATGGGTTGCGATGGAGATCGCAGTAACCATTGTCACCCTGACATTTCACATCCACCAGCGGCGCTCGGTTGCCTATGGAACCGTCGAACGAAAATGTATGCAAATGACAGATGGTGGTTTTATGCGACCGAATCGCGTTTCAAGAGCACCCGCCAAAATCAAATCAAAGTTTCAGTTCAATTGGGCACGTCGTTGTTTTTTTTTATCTGCTATACCTTCGCAGGCCGCAGGCTAGCCAGACGCCTTTCGGCGAGATATTTTTTTATAAAATATGCGATTTCATCGAGAGAATGTGACATTTCGTGAACGGATCACGAGCGTGAGGTCGTTTCGGTAGCGCTTGAGAGTAGTTAATTTCAAGGGTGAAATGAAATGAGATCTTTAGCAGATGACGATGAGGTTCCATATTGGATTATTGGACGTGGAGCCAATTTTACACTGGGGAAGCTGTGACCATGAAGCTGGGCGACGATTAAATTAATTGAATAGAAGTTATTGACTAATCCCAAAGAAGATTGGACCTTAATAAAAAGTGAAACAGTTTCCTGCAAATCTTGATTTGAGTTTTGAAATGATGTCCGGAGAATCGTCTGGGTCAAATCTTAATCTCAAATCGTTCCTCCATTTGCCGATCTTGATCTCTTCGCAACTAAGGTTGTAATCCAGTCCAGGCAGGTCAAAACGTATAACATTTATAATAAAATAGAGCTCATAAAAATGCCAGAAATTTATTCATACTAACTTTGCAAATATTTAAGCTCTATAGCACCATGGTAGCAAAGGATATACCTCACACAAACCTATTACAATATCTTTACATTGTAGAAAACTAATCCTATTCTCTAGCCAACTGCTTCTACTGCTCGAATGGAGCACCATAGAACACACCGTCCATATATCAACCACTTTTAATCACACGATTAGTCTTACCATACATTACTGCCCGACACTTGGCACGACCACTTCGGGCCGAACCCATCAGCAAAGGACACAATGTACCACCTTGCCTCCCGTCTGTTTGGATTAAAAGTGAATAAAATAATAATCGACCGTCTGGGATATGAAAACAGTGTCCGTCCTGCCCAAGCAAGCAAGTAACGGGCGGTCGTCGGGAAGCACCACCAGAGGAGAGCGGAGGCAAATAGATGGATAATAATTCCTGGCCCTTGCCAGTGCTCACTGTTTTCAGTTCCTGCACACTTTCCGATGGCAATGGAAAAGAAAAACAACACCGCAAAGGATGAAACGGGGGAAAGGCGGAATTAAAAGAATAACATCCTCCGTGGCCATGCCCTGCCCTGCCCTGCCCGGGAGAGCAAACAGTTCGAACGCACGAGAATATCAAAAGTACACTACTTGAAGTACGAAAATTGCTGAGTAAATAGTTTTGAAAACCTTTTTAAGCTGGGTCTGAACGAAGAAAGGAAGTCACACACAAACGCACACGGCACCGGCCCTGGGAACACCTGGGCCACTTAAGACCTGCTGCTGCCGCTGCTGTTGCTTCCCTGTGTCAAACGAATTGTCTTAAGCCCGGGTTCGGGTTTGTTTTTCCTCTCGATTGAGAAGTACCGAACTCCATTAGCGGGTTCTCAACGGCCCGGGAACTCCCGCAGCGAGTTTTAGCCGACCTTAATCTTCCCGAATCCTTCTGACCTGCTGCTGCTGCTGTTGCTGCTGCTGGGCGGATAAGCCACGGCGCGGTAGGTATAGCTACGGTGCCGCTGCTATTGGGAAGGAATTATACAAATAAGTAGGTTTATAAATGGCAATTATGAGAAGTGGAAGTGATGCCATTACGGCCCAGATCCATTTCCTCGCTATTAAATATCTATTAGAAGTGTATCGAATGGTCGACCCGATCGCCCATCACCGAACGCGGGTAAATCAAAAGAACGGCGGACGGACGGACGGAAAACGGTCCCCACGTAAATGGGAAAAAATGGAGGCAAAAACAAAACAAAAACAATCAACAATTCCAGCGCGCCAGCACTTTAGGTCCATTCTCCACAGCGCACACACACACACACACACCTCTGACACGTCCACTGTTTGCTTTACTTCGCTCGCTCGTCTGGAACCCGTCTGGAATTTTGTTGTTTCATTGAAGCAACGGGTGGAAGCACGTAGAAGCAAAGAATGTTGCCATCTTCGCGGCTGACTGCTCATAGAAAATCCATTTGCGCCAATTCGCAGCCGCTTTTAATGTACATATACGGGCCGGACCGGGGCCGGGTGGCCAGCTGCTGCTGTTGCCTCACCGTCTGCCGTGCAGAGCCGTGAAGAGGAGTTAGTTCTACGACAACGAGAAAGCGCCCCCTACCGGGGACACACGAGGAACACGAGGGAATGTTAATGGGCATAGTTTTTCGGCAGTTTCGGCGACCGGTGCTGGAATGCTGGCTCACACAACAACAAAAAAAAGGTCTGCGAACTAAATTTGACTACACTGCAGTCCACACGACCCATCGTCGTGGACGTGCGCTTAAAACATCTGCCCGAATCTTCTTTTCTTTCACGAGACAATGGCGGGAAGGACACAGAGGCCCACCGACAACGGCGCTGCGGGTGGCGCCTTGCCACTTGAAAACGGAACGATCGAACAATGCACCGGTCGAGATGCAACGGAGATTGTGTTTGTGCAACCGCAGAAGTCAGCCGAAGGTCACCTCATCTGCAAACCGGGTGCAGCTGCACCGTGTTTGTGATGCGTCACCGTGCCTAATGGCCTTGTAAATATGTGTCACTTCTGCGTCAAGAGGCACGACATCCTGTTGATCTGCCAGCTTTTCGGGCCCAACTACAGGCCCGACCAGGTATCGAGCGAGGCCGAGACAGACGGCAATCCGAAACGTGTTTTTTTTTTCAATTGCAATCCGATTGGGTTTCGGATTTCGCCGATAATGAGCTGCAGGGGATTAGCTTCCGCTTAATGTGCTCATCGATGACATTCATTCTCGTACGCGAACGGAAGGGATTATCCGTTTTCTCGCCACCATTAAGAAAGAAGATTAATATGCCGATGGGTGTGTGAGGTATGAAAATAATGAGGTTGGAAGGGAATCGCTGAAAATGTCATGCCTGTGGTGTAAATAGTTTATACCTTATCCGTCGTCAGTCTTTGGGTTGAAATCCGGTACAAAGGATCGAAAAGTTAAAAAAAAATCCTAATGTACTCATTTTTAAAAAAGAAGATTCTCAGAAATTATATGAGAAGAGTCGACAGCGGTCTATTTTTTTTGTAAAGTAAAGCCAATATTTTAATTTATGAACCGTAAACACCTTCCAATCGAAAATCACATCCTGAAGCACTCCCAAAAAAAATAAGTAAAAATTTGCTGATAAAGCTCCATTTGCGTGTTTGTTTGGCTGCAAATATCAATTAAGCAAATACGCATTCCAGTTTTTTGTTTTTTTTTTGCTTTTCGGTAAAACAACTGAGCCCTTTTCATCTCTGGCAGGCAGCAACCGACCACCATCAGCACCACCCGGTCGAAAAACACTGTTGACAGAAGTAATAAATGCAAACGTGAAACGGATTTTTCCCTCTCCGTGGGTCGCTTCCGTCAGCGGCGACGGCGCATAAATAGGGACTCATCATCGGCTTACGGGACACGCTCGGTACAACTTAGCCAGAAAACGGCGAAAACAAAAAAAAATATATGTATATCGAGCCATGTGTACGCGCAGCCAAAACTGTAACTAATAATCCACCAGCAGCCCCATTAATGTATTTGTCGACGCGGCTTCCCTTTCGTCACGACGTCGTGCGGTCCCCGTGCGCCGGTGGAAAACAAATCGAAACGTCAACAAGCGAAATAAAAGCAAGCCCTGTGACCGAGCGGTGGCGGTGGGTGTGTTTCATTTTCCGATTTTTCTTTTCTTTTTTTGTGGGGAGGAGGGGGGGGTCGTTTTTCGGGTCGTAGTGAAAAGTAAACCCCTAAAGGCGGGTGGTAGCAGCAGCAGCAAAAACAAGAACCCCGAAATCCATCATCACTCTTACTCCCGCACTTCTGCAAACCGATGAAATCCGGTCGACCTTAGGACCGAAACCGTTCATTCGACGACATCCGGTGACAATATCCGGCGTTTCGAGCGGAGTGCGGCCAGTGAAGAGAAGAAAAAAATCCTCCACAATCACACACACACACACCAGCGGAAGGAGCAACGAAGGGAGTCACAGGACACAGGGGCGGCCGCCCTTCTCGGGGCCCTCTGCCTCGTACCATCACCCGCTCCACAATATTGGAATGGCATTTTAGCGCATCGAATTCATCGGCACACAGGACACGCCACACGCGCCAAAGGTATTTGCATGATCGGGCAGAGTGATATTCGTTTTTTTTTTCGTTCTCTTTCTCTATGTCTCTGTCCGCACGTTGTATATTTTCCCATTTCGTGTCCTATCGTGGCGTTCACGCTGCACGCAGATACAGGAGTATCCGCCACACCGAGCGTCGAGAGGCGGCGGAGAAGATCGCACCGGAAAAGGGTGGGTGGAAAATTATTTGAAATATTTTTTCGCCTACCATTATTCATTATGCCATATTTTATGACTCGCACCCGTCTGTTCCAACCCACCATACCGGGATTACCTGTTCCACCAAGGGGAACGGACCGGGCCGGCGGCAAGAAAGTGGTTCTACCGCCGAAACTGATTTGCTAGCTTCCTGCATTTTTCGGTGAAAAGTGTACTCTTTGTATATGTGTGTGTGTGCGCGCTCGTAGTTGAGTTACGACTAGAACTATAGGATAGTCGGGTCAAAATGACTCAGTAATTGGTCATAGAAGCATGTTGGGTGAATTTCGCAGATACTTCTGATCGAATATTTCGATCGTAATTACACACAAGGACGTTTCTCTCAGAAACAAATTTGTGGAGCAGCCTACGTGGTTGAATAAAAATCTTTTAAAGTTAAAAAAACATGTATTTTATAAGGCCCAACCACGCATCTCAAACAATCTTCGAATTCAAAACTCCTTTGTGCTATATACTTCCAGATGTTACTTCGAGATGTGCATATAAAGTTCTCTATTTTATGAGAATTTTCCTGCAATTTTTTAGCAAATTGTTCTATTAAATTGTTTCGATTTTGTTCGTTATTCAATTCATTGCTAATCCCAATGTGCCTCGCTTGCAACGAGCCAGTAGATCTAGTTACAGTGCGTTACAAAACTTGCGCCTCAAATTTCGCCACGACGTTGCCGAAGCTGGTGGATGGGAACGAAATTCCTAACGCGTGCCTGTGCACTGCTCCGAAAATATGATTACCGAACACACCGGTACAACGTGCACACACTAGGCCGTTTTGGATAGTATTTCGAACACGAACCAAAAAACGAAAAACAACAGGAGTATACCCCTACTGGAAGGCAATACCCACAAAGTAGCAGCAGACAGTAGTATTTCCGACGCGAATTTATGCTGATGCGGAGGAAAAACTCTCCGGGATCGTCGTTGCGCAGCGTTGAGTTGCATCATCCCGGTCGGCGTTTTCGGAAGATCGTTAGGATATTCGGAGGGAAAGAATATGTCCACACTTCCACCACGATTCATCGCCCCTCACCGGCACCCACCCAACCACCGGCTTCGTCCACCACCGCATGGTTACCCTCAAGCAGAAAAGTTTAGAATTTCAACCCACATTCGAAGGCAGCTAGCTACCCATCGCCGGAAGCTGGAACCGGAAGTAAGTGTTCACTACTTCACTCCCACCGGTTGGCAGGCACAAAAAATGTCCTGCACCAACACCACCGCCAGTCGGTGCGGCTGGCTTCCGAAGCCATACTGGAACGAAGAGTTTTGTACAAAAATCGGAAAAATGAACACCAAAAGTAGAGTGAGAGAGAGAAGTTTTACCACGGCACGGGTTGCACTTTGCCGAGGCGCTTCCTGGTGGGGTGGTGGTGGGATTGCAAGGATGTGTCTGTATCGTAGTCGCGTTCAGTCGGATGCATTCGCTCGGTCCGGGGACGTTGCGAGAAAAGGGGCGTTATTTGAATTTATCTTGGCGAAACAATGGCATGAGGCGATGGATGGATGGTGGGTTTTGGGAAGCGGAGGGAAATCGGGGGTTGAAAAACTCGAACACAACCACCGTAACCAACCCACGACGGTGATGTAAAAGGCAAAAAAAAATAGTACACCGAAGTGAGACCGCGCGGAAGCGAGTGTACCGAAGGAGAGCGATATGAAATTAATTTCCCGCTCTTCGGTCAGGTCCGAAATGGGTTTTTCCTATCAGTGCCGGATTTATCTTCAGTGCAGAGGTGGGCAGAGGTGGAAACGTTAGCGTTCATCTCCCAAGTTCTTCCCTCGCCCAGTCGGTGTCACTGTTGTTTCCTCGCTGCGACGGGACTGACGCTGAACTGACTGCTTTGCCGCAAAAATTACGCCGTTGCTATGGTGATGGAGATGACGTACGATTTCACATCGACTTTTGATGTCACCTTGCAATGATTGTAACGTATATTTTTGTTCTAATTACGAATGATGGTTTCATTCATAGATTACAGAATAAAGTAAATCTTAAAAAAACTGCTAAATTTAAATAATGCTGTTTTCAAAATATTTGATCGAATATATTCTAACCATTGCCACAGCACAAAGAAAAACATCTACTCTTCCTGCTTCATCGCAGCCCGCAAAAATGCAATCTTAAGCAAAAATCGTGCTGCTCCTTCGATACGCCGAGAACCTCCCGACATCCCGACAGAAACCTGGCACGATTCTTCATCGTTCCGATGCTTGGCCGTGTTCTGCTTCCCAAAATCATTCCCAACACCAACTCCCAAGGGAAATTGTGGAACGTTCGAACGTTTAATTGGTTGTACGGGCATCGGCGAATTTGTGCCGAATATTTTCGGTCGAAATTTTCCAAATTGAACACCCAATCAAAGTAAATTTCTGCGCGGATCCGAGAGCGTGGGGACCATCACTATGGACACGGCGCGGAGAAGCATCTGTTAAAGCGTGGCGTTTTTCTTCTTTGCCAAAAAAACAAAAAATGTAGGAGAGCAAAAAAAACACAACCGACAGGCACACCCACGCACAGCACACAATAAAGTGTAAAACTTTTACATTCGAAAAAGCAGGATACACGTCGGTAAAAAGTGTCTGAAACGCTTTTGTGGCGGTGGTGCTGCTGCTGTTGCTGTTGCGCGCGCCCAACGCCGGAACCGCATCGAATCAACATCGGTGCACGCCGGTGGAAATCGGTAAACTTTACACAACATAATTAAAAGTTGCAATTCGCAAACGATGACGAGGATGCAAAAACCGAACGGGAAGCCCTTACTCGTCTCCGGCAAGCCGCCACCACCACCATCACCACCACCACCACCGAAAGACAACGGAACGAAGCAGAAACAGTGAGAAAAACAACTGAAGCAGCGAAGCGATACGCTTCCGTTTTCCGCCCTCTCATCCCCCCGTTGGTCCTCTTGCCCGTTCGATCTATTTTGAAATATGATGTTAACGATTTATAAATAGGAAAAGTTTTATGCACTCACAGGATTTGGAGTGGGCTCTGTTTGTTCCGGGTGTGGTGGGGGGGATGCCATGATGCGATTGAAAAATGCATCCAACAAACACCTTGTCGAAGCGATTGTCGAACAACACGCCAAACAGTGTGAGAATATTTATCGCTCTCTGCCCGGGCAAGAAACCAATCACAAAACGTAGCGCGATATGATTTCTTCTGCTGCTGCCGCAGCTACCGGTGCGGCCTTTGTTTTCCGCTTCCCGAACCGGGAAGCTTTTTATTGTACGGTGGAAGAATTTTGCAACAAAACTTTCTCGCACCCAAAGGCCCCTCCCTGTCTGCCAGCTGCTTCTCCTGCTGCTGCTCTTTTATTCCCCGTAGCGTCTCCAGTGAGCCGGAAATGTTGCTCCAATTTTTCGCTGATCAGGACGCTTTATCGTTCCCCTTACCTGTGCCGCTTTCCCCCTCCCCAATAGGGGAGCCGGAAGCTGCCACTCCCCCTGGTTGAAAAAGTTACTACCATGAAAAACTTTTCCAAATGACTCAAAATTAACCTGTTCGTGCGGAATGAGGACGGGTGTCGTGATAGCGACCGGGGACACGCACGAGGACGGGAGAAAAGGGGCGTGTAAAAAAAACAAACAGGAAGGACGTGCCCAAGGAAGCCGAAATGAACGGTTTCCGTTTCCTGGCGGAGGAGTACCGTTTCCTAGGCGCTTTCACTTGTTTTATTTTAGAAATTATTTCCACCTCCCTCCCAGTGGCTCAGTGGTTTCGTAAATAGTTTGACTCATTGCCCCAATCGCAGGCTCTCTCCCACTCCCTCCCCTCCCGAAACCAGCCGATGGTAAGTTTTGTGCAATTTATGGCGCTCCATTCCGTTTCCGGTTCGGGCGCGCGATGGGCGGCCACTTTATTTGGAAACTATTTTACAACTTCCGTCGAACATACCGTGAGGACTCATAAAAAATCGAAATGACATTCCTTCGCCGAGATTGATCGAGAAATTCTGCAGGGGTTTTACGATTGCACATGGCAACCGCATGTTGAGCAGTAAAAGAGTTAAAATTACCGCATTACCAACCATATTTTACACTCGTTTATTGCTTAGGTGTTCATCATGAACTCAAGCAGAATAGCAATATTACTCAACATAGGAACAAAAAATCGTTTGTTCTTCAAGATAAATTAAAAATGGAAACAGTTTGCATAAAAAGAAATACAAATTTTCCCTTAATTTTTGTGAAAAACAAATAAAAACAAATAATCATTTATAGCCCATGAATAAAAACAGATTGTGGAATTATATCACTTCAACATTCGTTTAGTAGCGCCATCTTTTTAGAAAACAAACAATACCTTTAAAGAGCACCCAATGACTTTCCGTTCTATTTAACACATTTTCTTAGGAAAAATTTGGTGTTAAAGGCTTTTCTTGCACCAACGAGCCCTGCAATGCGTGTATCAGCTTTGCCTCACGTTCAGCATTGCCCACGTACAAATAATTAAGCTCTAAATCATCCGATCCGACGCCGTCTCGTAATGTGTTTATTAGCATCCTTAAAGAAGGATAATCACATTCTCGGCATTATTGATAATCTCATAATCCGTACGTCTGCTGTTTCCCATATGCGACGCAGCGGTTGGTGATAATAATTCTTCCTCCCAAACTGCCCACCCCCAGCCCAAGCGGAGAGCTCCGCTAAGAAGCTTCTAAAAGCGTCATTACCGAATGAAGTCCGAGTGACTTACGGTCTGCGTTATTCCGCTAACCGTCGCCGCCCTTTTGGATCTTTTCCTTTTTTCTCGTTCCGGGAAGAACGCGGAAGGTTCGATTACGATTACGTTCAGGCTATCGCCCTTTAACCTCCTCCTCCTCCTCCATCACAACAACTTCCACACGGGGGTGCCGTGCTCGCCGGGAAAGCTGGAAAAAAGGCCCACACTCGGTAACACATCTAATCATCACTCTTACGGCTCAAAGATTGCATACTAATCGCCACAATTATGGGACCCGCTCAGACCGTACTACGCTCGCGTACCCTTTCGCTAACCCAAACGCGGCGGCACGGCGTAAACGGCACGTACAGTACGTGCGTGCGTGCGTGCGTGCGGATGGCGGGCTGATTGAATTTCATTTTCGGCTTCCCGATCTTCGATTCGCCCATTTCCCACGACCCACGGGCTCGGCCCACCACCGGATTGTATGGAAATTGGGGCTTCCTTTTTTGCGCCCCTTCCTTCGCGCCTGTTGTTGGTTCTTGGGAACGCTAACGAAGCACGGATTCTTTGTGCCGCACCCATCCACCCACACGAGAGCAGGGCAATGGAAATCAGCAGCCAACGATCGGGCAATGAAACAAATCCCGGAAGTTCCATTACACTTTCCTCATTTGAATGCAATCGCCATGGTTTTTTTTTTTTGGAGTGGAGGAAACAAGGAAAGCGTCCGTGCGTGTTGTGCCGGTGGCTTCTCAAGTTCTCTTCTGCTTCTGGGGGTCTTTTCTGCTTCGGGTGTCCATCCGAGATTTCCCACCAAAATAATTCTTCTAACCACCACCGCCTCGCTCCGGTGTAATGGTTTAGTTTTCGGGACATGATTCCTTGGCCGTCGTCGTTGGGGTGACGTGAAAGTATACCGACCCCTCCACTAGAGAGTTCTCTAGGCGGTGCGCTCCACCAATGCACTCCCCACTGGTGCTGGGGAGAACCCAAAAACCCCCCCGAAACGGTGGCGTTCGTGCTCTCCAACAGTCATGGAACGCCCGGGAGGGATGGCGGGCCACACATTACCGATGACTTACATTCCAATCACGATCACGGTTGGTGCGAGGATTTCTTTTCTCGCTTTTGCTCCGCACCAGAAAACGCAAAGCAAGCGACGGCGGCGGCGGTGGCGGCGGCGAAGGTGAAGGCGTCGGTGCGGCTGCGAGAACGTACGAATGCGCTCGTTACCACAAATCATAAACACACGGCTCATAATGCTACCGCGCGAGGGTGCACAACACAATGGCAGCAGCAGTGAAGGCCTCCGGGGGTGAAACCACGGTTCGATAGAAACATATTTCCTACCTTATTATTGCTTCAATTGCATCAAAACATGCGAAGAACGTTTCTGCGGCGGCTCGTCGTCGTTCGTTGCCGTGTCTTTCCGCTGCCCAAAACATTCTCATTTTTCCGTCCTCATCCCCGTCGGTGCAGCACTTAGAAGCAGAACGTGTTTCAAAGCGCACAGTAACGTACGCTTTTTCACCATCATTTGCGTGTTTTCTGCTTATTGAATGTGTTGACATACAATTTAAGCGTTTTTTGTATGTTTCTGAAGTAAGTGATTCAATGGAAAATTCCCTAAAGTATCCTTAAAAACGTTGAGAATTTGTCATTTTTTGTGGAAATGAGGTTGAATTTCAAAGGGAATTTTTCGTATCTTTCAAATTATACTGAACTGATGTACACTTAAATATTATGTAAAAATATTTTTTTTAATTATTGCGAATGGTTGCATGAAAACGAGTCATCCATTAATTGTAAATAATTGTAAATATTTTTGACGATTTCCATAAAACATTTCTTTTAGGCGATAACTGTGGCTCACGTAAAAAAGGGATCAAAAATAAAATATGCCAGAAAGTAATTGAATCTTCAGAAATGAATTATCATCTAAAGTGTCGCTTCAAACGATTAATGGCTTAATGGCCGTCACTGTTACCCTAGCTGTTGGCGGACGATAAACGAGTCAAGCTCAATTCACAAACACTCTCACATACAGCCATCGTTCCGCGCCAACCAAACTTACAACCGAAAGCCGTGTTTCTAACCGTTGTAATACACAACCCGCAGGCATTTGTGACCGAAACTACCGAAACTGCCGTGGGACTTTGGCCGTATCTGGCGCTGCATGTTCTTCCTAGTGGGTTTTCCTCTCTAGTGGTGTTCTGTGGCCGCCGCCGCCGCCGCCGCGTAACAATAGATCCCGGGTACAATTGTTTTGTTATTGCATGTTTGCTGCCCCGGTCAAAAAGTCATGTTCGCGGGGCGAGGGGACGCGAGCGTGCAGGCGAACGCCCCGAAATAAATACCGAAAGCCCATCCGGGAAACCGGTAGCACATTCCTCCAACCGATAGCCATCATCACCATAATCTGCAGTTTAGCGGGAAGGACAAAGAAAGCGCGGTAAGAAAATGCAAGAAAAATTGAAATCACGCCGGGCGTCGAAAATTCCTTTCCCCGCAGTCCGTTCTGGCGCAGTCCGGGGGTGGAAAAGGAAAGTCTGGGCTAGGTTTGAACCCGGACGTTTCCGCCACGGCCACGTGGAATGTGTTTTGTTCGAACTAATATTAATAAATTTCTCCCGCGCGGCGGAGGTGGAAACGGTCGGGAGCGGGAAAAAATGAGAAGGAGAAGAATCACGTAACCGATGGTGTTTCCTTTGTCCGTCCGGAAGGGTGAACCGAGATAAGGGTCGTACTAGTATCGCAAAGATGGTGGCGATATCGATTGGCCATTTACTACACCGTCATTCGGGTGGGGAAAGGAGCTTTTTTTTACCTTCCACACGCTGCATTTGGGATCAAGAACGACCGGTGAACAGTGGATGCTGAAGTGGCCTATCTTTGTAAACAATAAAAAAACACACACAGATTCGCTAACGAAATTGCAAAAAAAACAGCTCTTTAAATGAACATTAAATTTCAATAACAGACTCCGCTACAAGCGATAAGAAAGGAAGAAAAAAAAATGCCCCGTTTGCCCATTACTCACGTACCCATCCCATCATTAAGCCATTACGGAAATCCCACCAACACGCGCTAAAAACCACATCTCATCAGGCTCAGCCCGAGACAGCAGGTCTCCGTCGTGTTCCAATAATAGCAAAAACTTGGTTTGTTACATCAAGCACCATCCAGTTTCTGATTACCATAACCACCGTAAGCAGCCGCTCCCGCATTCCGTCCTTATCACGGCCACAAAATAAACACACACACAAACACAATCCGTTCAAGGCGATTCGGACCATTAATCAGCGGAAAACTGGTGGTCCACTTGAGAAGAGCCAGTGCAGTACCCGTACCCCGGGGCCCGTGAAATAATGATGAAATTTCGAAAACAACCTCATCGAGAGCTAATGCGACAAGCGTCAAAGGTGAAAAATGAGTACGAGACGGCATGTACATGTCAGGATGACAGCGGCAACAGCAGCACCAGCAGCACCAGCCGGAGCGGTCAACTTGAAAGTGTTGTGACACAGACGATTATCGGCTATTTCCGGTGCACGGGGATGGCTTTTTTGCCCTACCGAAAACCGTCCAAAATAGACTTGCTAACGAGCACCGTTTGCCATCTTGATGAACTCATCAGGCCGGTGGAAAGTTTATGGAAGTTTTTTTTCCCTGCCCTGCCCTGCCCTCTCCCCCATTCTCGGGACATCAGAACTGACGCATGTCAGCTTCTTTAGCGTTCCTCAGAACGGAAAAAAAAACATATTCCAACAGGCATGAACTTGACCGCTATCGCTAAATGGAAGCTGTTTAAAATGTCATGTCAGTCTGTACGAAAAAAAAAAACAAACACACACTCACAAGCACTCCTCAAAATTGCAACATTGCGCAACAAACCGGGACCTTGATAAGTACCGCACCAAGGGGCCCCATTAGTCTCTGTTCTCCTGACGCAGCAAAACATTAAGCATTATCCATCAAAAACAAGTCGCCCGCCCGCGCAACAGCCAGCAGTTCACGGTGGAGTAAAAACTAAATAAATCACACTCAATCCTTTAACGATCTCGGGTTCGGGCTTTTTTCGGGCCGGTCTGACAAATGCGTCGCTGGTTTTTGTTTGCCCCCAACACACACACAAACACACACACACACCGACAATCAAATCAAATGCGCTCAGGGATTCGGATTCCGGAAAAGATTCCGACCGGTAGAATCCAAAAAAGCAAAAACTTCTCACCAGCAACTTCCCTCCAATGGTGAGGTGAGCCAGGGAGGTGAAGTGTCGTAAATTAACCTCACCTCGGTCCGGTGGTCCGGGTGCCAACCGGGCAGGTGCGGTAAGCAGACGGTATCATCATCCTTGCCGCTTACAGAAGCGCCCCGAACAACCAAAAAAAAAAAGGCACCGAAACTGGCACTGGTACTTGATGTAGGCAAAAACGTTCCTTCGCTTGCGAGGAGAAAAAGAGAGCGAACTTCGTAATAATCTTTAAACGGGGCGCGTTTTTGCGCGGCTTTGCTGTCGTTTTGGTCCGTGTCGCTTCGGTCGCTTTTCTCGGGGATAATTTCCAGCTGATGTACACACCCACTTAGTGGCGGGGGGGAGGGGGGGACCTTTGCCGAACACGCACCTGGAAATAAACCAACAAAAAAAATGGCAGCAGTGAGGAGGGAAAGATAAATCGTTAAGCTACCGAAATGAGCTTCAGCGTTGGACTTACCGAACCGAAACCGAGATGGAATGAGCTGAGAACCGTGCCGAACCTTCCCTCCATGCCCTCCCCGCCTGCACGGCTCGTCGGAATGCGCAAAAGGAATTTACGGATTTTCGTATAGCGTTTTTTTTCGCCAGCCGCCGCCGCCGCCTTCGGGCGGGAAGTTTTCCTTACTCATTTTGTGACGCAATTGCGAAACTAGCAGCGCCTACTGTGTGGGCGCACGCGACATTTTGACCCGAGAGTGGTGTGGAAGGCTCACTGGAAGGTGGCGGTGGTTGAGCCGAGTAGAAATAAAATAATATTAACATACCATAAAAAGGGCAATAAAAAGCAGAGACCACTCACGCGCACGCAGTGGGGCAACAGGCGGCCCCCGAGGAGGGGGATGCTGAAATCAGGACACGCATCGCCAGTCACCATCGATGGATCATCAAGCTGCTGGGGAGCTGCAGGCGGACTACCGGGCTCGAACGACAAGGCACCGTTGCCGGGCGGGGTAAGGAAAATAAAACGTTCCAAGAAAAACCGATCCGAAAGCAGAATGGGAAGAATTCGTGTGTTTTTTTTTCGGGAGCCATGTTTTTTAGGTTCAATCGAGGGTTTGCTTAAGAAGGGCGACAGAGGTCGTAGCTTTTTAGGTTCTCCTGCTGCGGCTGCTTGTCAACCGTCTCCGTGCCCAATTTTCCGATGGACACACGCGGCGCACACAAACAACCTCCGAAAGCCCCCGAAAACAAGAGAATGCCATTTCTTTACCTTCACCGGAACATCGGATAGCCCGGACATATACACACACACACACATACGCAGACAAGAGTGAGCCACAAAGAAATGGATGGGTGATAGGTACCGTCGCCAGGATTCGATGTTTTATGTATTCGTCCGGAAGCTGTTTTGCTTCTTGGGACGACGGAGGGGGTACTAGAGCGGGGAGCATTCACAAACACGACACAGGACACATTCATCCTTCCCGAGCACCGGAATGTCTTGGTTCGATTTCCGCTCCGAAACTCCCCCAGAAAGTCACAGCGGGCAGCCAGCCCGGTGCCAAGAAAACGCTATTTTCCAACGACGTATCCAACGACGTCCAAAGATCAAGACACTGAACTACAGGAAGCAGCATCCTTTCCGATCCAACGTATGACACACTCACACACCCACCGGTTTGTTTGGCTAGTCCTAAGTAGGCCATCAATGACGTTGATACACGGAGACGCTCTTTCCAGCGGGAGAAAAGAACCAAACAACCACCGACGCATCAAAGAAGACGCACCGTAAAGGGAAACCAAAACCGGGGAAATTGAATTTCGATTCGGCAAGGACACATCCCGCGCCCTGCCGCCCTGGGGGCCGAGTGTGATTCTTTTCCGAGCGGTATGATTGACGTGTTCTCTTTCAAGTCAAGGTTGTAAACCCTCGAGGGGAAAAATGACAGGTGCTCCATGGAGACCGGCGTGCGTCGCCTACTGCAGCCCTGAAGCCGTTCGTCGGCTCAACTCTCATTTTTCGATGCTAATAATATTCCCGACGTTTGCTCATGGTCGAACCTCATTTAAAGGTGTGTCTACTTTACGCCAACATTAGAACCTTTTCGATTGCATCCCGAACATTTCGACTCCGCTTGACCATTTCTCCGGTCGTCAATTATAGGTTTTGCAGCAGTTCCCTAGTACCGGACGCCGGCGTATCCTAATCGCAATCCCCTGTCCAACGAGGAATAGGAGTAACGAAAATAGATGCCGGGAATAGAACGTCCGAGGTATAGGTAATAAGGAGTCCTGGCCGTTCTGGTCGCCACGTTACTCTAGACAGACATACAGAACGCCCCCTTATTAGATTCTCCTGTAACGGTAAGATTATTAGAAAATTATATATAATTATCGTCCATAAAAAAAAACCCAAGCAGCTGCGTCGGAACCGGAAAACGGTCGGAACGCGTGTTTCTCTGTATATGTGTGTGTATTTAGGTGCTACTTTGGGGGTTTGCTCTCGTTTCCGGTTCACCTTTCTCGCCTGCATGCGTTGGTGCGGCGTGTGTAAAAAAAAAGCGTACACGTACAAACACCAAACACCGTGTTTAATGTGATTTTGCTCGCGCGTTTCCCGCCGGGCTGGCTCTCTGGCCCGTCCGTCGATGGCTGACGGTAGTGTGTGCAGCTGAAATTCTAACCTCACTTTTAACCACTAAGCTCACGCTTTCGCTTCGGTCGCGGCACCGGTTCGCCTTTTTGCGCCAGCGAAAACGCTACGGCCTGGAAACGGAAAATTAATTTAATTAAATCAAGCCTCCGTGCTGTGGGGGTCTTTGCGAAAGAACGAGGCCCCGAGTGTGTGTGTGTGTCGGTGGGCTTTGCCTAGGGAGTCGCCACTGCCATCACTATCGCCCCAGTGCCCGTATGGTTTCGTCGTACGATCGTTCTACCTACCATGCAAAGAAGGTGGTGTCGATGTCCATGCCCGACACCACGTGAGAGTGTTTTCTTTCAAACACACACATACACACACATACGTACGTACACATATCCTGCTTTCGCGGTACGTATGTAAAATAGATACCACAAAGTCATGCGCTTAGAGCCATCTCGAACACTTCGGAGGAGCGGCAGTGTAGGGCAGAAGGTACCCAACGGGGGAAGAAGGGAAGGACCAACCCGCTGCGTTGTTGTTGCTGTAGCAGGCGTAGCTACTAATTCCCTATTTTAACCTAATTAATACCACTTTTCCGAGCACTGAACTGCAAAACCGGCGCCATGCGGTGGTGATACGCGCTCGGTACGGAGGCGCCGTCCAAAAATAGGCGCAGCCACGGTTGGCCTCGTTTTGGGCGCGTTGAGTGGAATGTTTTTGGCCGATTAGCGAAAGCGCGAAATCCTTAAAGCGATATGTTCCGGTGATGCGCGAGGGGGGGAGGGAGGGAGCAGAGTGGCTGGTTGGCCGGGCGCCGCTTCAAGCGAGGCTTTACCAAATTTTCCGAATCAACCGACACTCGACACCGCGTCGGAAATGAGCATCGTCGTGTTGGTGTCGCCACCGGGAGTTCCAATTTTAATCACCTTCCGGCGTAATAACCTCCCCCTTCCCCTCCCTATCCCCGGTGAGGTTTGGCTGCGGCTGTCGTTTTCGAACCAAACCAGTTGACAAACAACAAATGAGCGCTACACCTAAAACCAATCGACCAGAATATGCCTGGCTCGCACTCTGCGTGGAAAATCCGTAATCCTCCCGATTTTGCTCGCGTCAAGTCGAAGTTTCATGGGCTCGCAGTCGCAGCCCAGCATACCAGGAAGTCACGTGAAAAAGGTGACTCTCCCTAATGAGTAGGATACATCCCCGGAATCTTTCTTCGGGCGCAGCGCACCAACAAGTACGTTAATCGTGCCCGAAACGAGCTTAACCTTAAACCGATCACCTCTCCAGGAAAGCAATGCGCCATCACCTTGACTACCTCAACTATCTCATGTAGGGTGGTGTGGTGAAGATGGTAGGGGGAAGGTAGGAAAGGGAGTGAAAGTTTGCCGGAACACGCTTTTCCGGCACTTCCGCCGTTCGCGCTGTTTGCGGTCGTTGTTTTTCTTTCCCGTTTTTGGTAGTTTAGCGTCAATGATGTGACGTGTACGTGTGTTTACGGGTGTGTGTGTGTGTGTGTGTGTGTGTGTGTGTGTGTGTGTGTGTGTGTGTGTGTGTGTGTGTGTGTGTGTGTGAAGAAGCACTTCAAACACACCGGGCACTCCTCTCGGGCTCGGGCAAGGATAATCGCACCGGTGTCACTAATTCGTGTAACTTTCTCATTCATCTTCCTGCCTCCCCCCCTGCTCTAAGAGTAAATACACTTTTTCCACCACTTCTTGCACGAGGCTACTGTTTGCGGAGCGTTTGACATTTTCGGTCCGGAAAATTTGCGGAAATTTCGTTCCCGCACGATTACAAATTCAATTGTGGGTTTCGGCGTTCGGTGTGGCGTGAATAAAGCACATTTTCCCGGGGGATTCGGAATCCGATGTTAGCTAACGCCGCCAGCGAGCGCACTTGAAACTTGCACTATAAACGCGACGCGCGGCACACTTCGATTCGTTTGTGTCTTAGAGAGCCACACAACAACAACAAAAAAATCCTAACCCTCGCCCCGGTGTAACACAAATCAAGCCCGCATTTTCGTGCCTGATTAGTCCTTACGGAGCGCTTCTTTTTTTTTTCTTTGTGTGTGTGCCGTCTGGTCTGGAATAGAACAGCCGAGATTATTTACATGAGGGTATCGAAAGGCGAATGTATGTTTTTTCTTCTCTACTTTATCTCCACGAAGGAATGTGTCCGTTTCGGACGGACGAATTCTTCGTATATATCAATATCTCTCCAACCTTGATCCGGCTGGTCATCCGTCCCCTTGCCCGCGGTCTGCCCGCAATTCCAATCAATCACACCGATTCCCCCAGGCCGGTGTCCCACAGAATCGATGACTCACACGCGTTATCGCACATCATCAAACGATCATTTAACAAGAATCAACTGGCCCCGGTGTGGCCTGCCCAAAATCTGGCCAACTCACGCTCCTGGTCGTGGCAAATGAATCAACTGACACTACGCGCGTCGTCACTGTCAGCCGTCATTGGAACGGCCGTTCCATCCGGAGTGTACACAACATCATGATACATCAAAATGTTGGTCATGATTTTGCGTTACTGCGTGCCTCGGAGAACAACAGCCTTGGCCTGTTCGCGTACGTGTGTGTGCGTGTGTGTGTGTCGATACGTCCCCGGGCCTCTTGGCGACGCGATGAGTGATTGTGATTGATGCACGAACATGCATTTCCTGTCGTTTAGGTCTGCGCGCACGCATTTTTCGGACGTGGAACGCTTCACTGGAATGTCGGCGTTTACCCCGGAATGTCCTATGAGATCATCCGGGTACGGAAAATTCGTGGGAATGTATGTTTTGCTCCACATTATTACGCATAATTAGTGGTTGAATCATGCAGTTAACATTTTTTGACAAAATTATAGGTTATGTCCGGGAAGCTTCCAACAGTTTTCAAACCGCTTGACTCATGGTTTGGCGCACAAATTTGCCACCAAATTCTTCATAACGCTTGGGATGAAAACATCCTGTTCCAAAATCCCAAACCATCCCAAAACCTTGCGTTCGTTCGAACACGCTACTCGACGATTCTCGCATTACCACAAACACCCGACCACCAGCCCAGAGAGGAGGTGTCAACAATGCGAACGCAACGGCAGACAGAAGACACCAGGAGTTAAATAAGTAATGAGTATTACCGTGCGATTCAGGCGATAATGACACCGGGCACCGACGATTCGACCACCACGGGCGTTACGAGGCCACCAGGTTAAGGAGTCCGCCGTCCCATCGAGAAAGCCCGATTCCCATCGCCCAATCCGACGGGCCGCTTTTGTGTGTCGAAGCGGTCGTGTCCGGAGACACTCGAGAGTGTCAACTTTCGTGCGCCATCGACCGCAGATGCGTGATTGGCCATCAGCGATTGAAACCGGCGAAGCTTTCACTCTCCTCTCCGGCAAGCAGCGCGGTGGTTATAAATATTTGAACGGCGGAAATGTGTGCCACCATCGGTTTGTGTGGTGGCGATTAGTTAAATAAAATGCAATTTGGGAGTAATCAACAGAACTTTAAGCGCGCTGGGAACGGTACGAGCCGAAGAGCAAAAGGGTCCTGCGGCTTTGTGTAGCTCGTAAAAGTGTGTAACAAAGTGTTACAAACCCATAAAACGAGGAACCAGGCGAGGGGTGGCGCTGTTGGTGTGCACAAACGCTGTCCAATCTGTCCCGCATCTGTAACTGCGAAAGATGCTACCGAGGAAAGCAGCGGAGAGCTAATAGAGAACTAGCAGAACGGAGCGTTTGCGACACAAAGGTTAATAAATGTGACACTTACACCTGGACCGTTTCGCCTCGACGCTGTGCCGAAGAAACCACCGAAGCAATATCTTATCGATTGGGATTGCCGCTTACCGCTTGGGTTGATTCCCTCTCCGGAGACTTTTCGAAGATCTTGGAAACGATAGACTCCCAGAACGAGGCTTTTAAGCTACCGGAGATTCGACCCCAAACAGTAGTTAGATAACAAACATCGAGCGGAGAAAAAAAAACATAAACCACAGAAGAAAGAAGCAGCATTTTCCGCGAACTCATCATCCCAAAAGCAGCAACATCCAATGAACCGGAAGTGGACAAATTATGGTGGCTTCTATCATCGATCCGATAGATGGAAGGTGATATTTACCCACATCCTAAAAAAAAAAAAAAAGAGCCATAAAAGAAAAGCACAAACACACACGAGGACGGTTAATTTTTATTTGACTTCTTTTTTTTTACGATAAAACTGTTTATTTCTGCAGGTTTTGTTTCTTTGTTTCGATCTCACAATGGGTTGGTTTGGTTGTTTGTTATCCTTTTTTTTTGTTTGTGTGTTTTGTTTTGCTTTTTTAACTGTTTTTTTTATGTTTTGTTTCCTTTGTTTGTTATTCTTGTTCTTGTTCTCCTGTTGGAATGCATTTGTTGTGTTGGGACACAAGTGGGGGAATGGGGGATTGGGTTTTCCTTTTCTATTATTTAACTCTTGTTCGCACTCACTCTCACTCTCTCTCTCTCTCGTTCATTTGCCATTTTCTGTTCAGTTACCGCTTGTTTATATCTGAGTTGCATTTGTTATGTATTTATACATCTGTTTACTCGACTGTTTTATGAGTATCTTTGTTTTGTAATCGCACTGCCACTCATGTTTATCGTTCTCTCTCTCTCTCTCTCTTTCTCTCTCACTTTCTCTATTTCATTGTTTGTTTGTATGTTTAATAATTATCTGCTGATACAAACACAGATTCGGGCAGCAGTTTCCCATTTCCCTTTCCATTTGCACATGATCCAATGCATTTGCAGTGCTGCACTCATATTTTCGATGTTTATTTGCATTCCTGCTCGGCACATGTCGGAGAGATGGCGGTTCGAGCGTTTGAGTGTTGAGTGTATGAATGTAATGCGGGAAACTCGGGCTCCAACAGGAAACACATCGGGAGCCGGGTTTGGTTTTGCTTTCGCATGGGGTTTCTCTGTTGCAATCTGCGGTATGTATATGTGTCTGTTTTATATTCCTGTACTATTGTTTTGCTTTGTGGATGCTTTTACTTGCTTCTGTTTATTTGCATTTCGGGGGAGCTTCTTCTTGCGCTTTGTAACTATTGCATTTGTATGACTTATGTATTGTTTGTTGCTGTTGCTGTTGTTGTTGTTGTTGTTGATGCTGTATGGAAACGGGAGCATAAAAATGGCTACATATGCTATCAGATCAAACCTCTTCGGTATGTTGCGGGTGTTTATAGCCTGTTTGTTGCTTGCTTTCAAAGGTAGTACTGGAGGGAGAAGGGATCAACTGTTTGTTTGTCTCTATTTCGTTTGCATGTTTCGGTTGCATCGTTTGCAGTATTTTACGTCGATTTATACACGATCCACTCCTTATCGGTTCAACCGTTTATGTTCGTTTCGGTTTCGATTTCGGTATTTTTTCCTACAGCGTGTGTTTTTTTTTTGTTTGTTTTTTTTTTCTCTTACTTTAGTGTTTTATTTTGTTCGACTACTAGTTATTTTTTTCCCAAGTTTTTCTCCTTCCTTCTCTTCTCTTCTCTTCCCTACCCCTGCCTGCTGGTTTATCTTTATACAACATGTTTTTAACCCTTTTCTTTTTAACTCTTTACCAACTTGTGTTTCGCGTTCGTTCGTTTTTCTTTCGTTTATCACACATGCACCTTAACTCACGCATTCCGTTTTTTTTGTTGTTGTTGCTTTTTTGCATTCCAGTTCGATCGTTCTTACAATCATGTATATATATCTATGCTCATATGTTGCTTCCGCACGCTAGACGGAAAATCACGACGGACTGACGGTTTGTCTTGATTTTTTGTTCTCCTCCGTTTGCTACTCCCACGACACATACACACACACACACGCATGGCATGGTCTTCTCGTCCTTCACTTATCTAACGTTTAATTTCTGGTTCGATACAGTTTAGTGTTTAGTGTTGCCCACTTCTTTCCGCTACTTATACTTATACGATCAAACGTCCGATCCACAGGGTCCCCTCGCCCCCACGGGACAATGGCTTGTCACACGTTCGTATTCCTTTAGTGGTACTTGCTTACCTACACGCACGCGTCCACTTTGCTACATCTATAAATTACTGATCCTTGCTCGCGTGAGCCTCTCGCGGACACTTTTCCTTTCTATTTGGGTGGTAGTTTTAACTCTTTATACAACATTGAAGTTTTACGCCTTTCAGCCACACGCACACAAATAAAACACAAAATCACACACACACACACACAAACAAACAAACACAGTGGAACCGCCGCGGAAAACCCTTCCCTTTCACTATCTCCACTTTCTTTCCCTTTTAACTGGCTCACAATCCATCATTAGTTTATGTTTGTTTGTGAACATTTCTCCTCGTGCATTTTCCAGCGGCTTCTTCTTTACGGCTTGTTTGCGGTTCCGACGTGTATGTTTATCGCGCACATCGCACAACACAGAACATGCGTTTTGTGTTTGCCTCAACGCTTTACTACTGTGTTTAGGTTTATTATCTTTTCACTTGCGCTTTTTTGCTCTTTATTGTATTTTACATCAACCATCAAACCCTTTCCCTTCTTCGCTCTGCCGCACTGTCGGGCGCGCACCATCGTTCAGGAGCAGATTTATTCGGATTTTGCGGTTTTTCATTTGCTTTGGGGGGGTGCGTTTGTGTGTGTGTGTGTCCATGTTTACGTTACATCTTAATACGTTTAAATATATGTTAAATACGCGTTCGTTCAATGCAAGCCACGTAAACAGCCCCACATAAACACACTCCCACCGACACACGCGCTGGCTGGGTCATTTTGTGCCAAATCAGGCCGTTTTTAGTAAAATTTGAAGGCAGTTTTGAGTAAAATCATCTCCACTTGGTTTTCACGGCTTCAAACGGTTGTTCTTTGTTTTTTTTTTGTTTTGCTTCATTCGAGTTTTCGTTTTTCTTTTTCACCCTCATTAAAGCCCTTGCGTTTTGCTCAAAATTTGCATGATCCACGATCTAAATTTTGCTGTCATTCCAATAGGGGGGCTTCGTCACAACATCACTCGAAATCACAATTATTACAGTCATTTTCGGCATTTTCGTGATCGCTCGGTCGGCCCTTCTCCTTACCTTCGTCAATCTGTACACGCACCTTAAAAAAGCCTCGCGAAAATATCGTGTTTTGCATGTAACAATTTCAAGTCAATTACTCAAGCCACCAAATCGGTACGAGTAGAATGTCGTTTCGAGTCTGGTTCTCTCTTCTGGTATTATTTATTGTTTGGAAATTCCAGTTGAATCTAAATTATCTGTCAGGAATGAGTTCCTCTCCACCGTCGACGGTTTGGTTGATTTGAAAAGGAAAATTACGACACATCATCCATGAGCGATCGTTGGAGCGATCATTGAGAGAAGCTCCGGCTGATTTGCTTGCCCCACACCGGGGCCGTGAATTATAACAAGCTCATTACGCGGGACAGATAGTTTCATCCAAACTGCAACCGTTGGCCGTTCGTTATTCCATAGATTCATTTCATTCAACAACATTAATGATACGCTCTTCAACAAACCCCTCCCGAATGAAACCAAAAACAAAAAACCGTCATCCATCCGGGCCAAAATCCGAACCGTAGCGTTTCCCACGAAAGCAACGTCTCGCGCCTTTCATGTTACGTTATTCGAGCGAATTTTGCTAACGACTGTGTGTGTGTGTTTTTTTTTTATTGTATTCACCGTTTTTGCTCCACTGTCTCCTTAGCACCTAAAACCGGGATTGAATCGTCGGTTGCTTGCTGCACACAAGGGGTAAAAGGATCGCGTGCCAGCATGCTCCAACAATTCACAATTCGTAATCATAGTTCGCGCGTCCCCGCGTCGTTGCCACCGCCACCACCACTTTTGCTTAACGAATAAATTTTCGTCCCATTCCGCCGTACGACGGATCCGCTCGGTCGATGTCGCATTTTGGGTTAAATTAATTTATTAATAGCTACACTGTACTATTTACACGTCGGAGAGCGGTGTGTGTTTTGGGAGGGATGGGTTCGGTTCGGATGGGAAGAAAGGACGATATTTTAAGGATGCACTCGGTGAGGGAGAAAGAGAGAGTGAATGCGTGAAAGATGCAGCAAACGCGCTGTGTCATCGAGGGATGACCTTATCAAAGAGGCATGCGGCTGAGATGCGCTCCAAAGCACACACCAAAGCAATTCAAATTTTCCACAACCCCAACTGAACGCTTTGAAATGGTTTTTGAAGCTCCCGCGAAAGCAAAAGTGTCTATTCTATCCTTCTTGGAAGGCAGCGACGAACTCGTGACGAACTTTTCGCATCATTTTCGGGTCACTAGCATGCCATTTCACTGGCGCACTGATGAAATCGCGTGCTTTAACGAGCAAATTTCGTACGCTTGTTAATTGCGTTCACCAGCGTTAGCGATGTCAGCTGAACCGTACTGGCAAGCAACTGCCTGGACGGTGAACGAAGAGATCGTTGATGGATGCAGAAATCGCAAGTGAATGAGCCGACGAGTCAGCTGGAGTGGTTGAGAGTGATGATCGCACGCTGCTCATTATATCCTCTTCAGCGATCCTCGCCTCTTGATCGCCCAACGATCGTCTTGACACAGAAACGCACGCACAATATCGGGCCCTTGCAGCTGACACAGATCCCTCCCCTCCCGCGTCCGAAGTGTGCAGCGCCGACATAGCCGCTATTCATTCAGAATTAGCAGCACCCTTGAGGACACATACAAAATCCCCCGTGGAGTTCCGTCACCGTAGCGTACGACCGCTTGACATACACACACACACCGGTGTTTCGGTGGTGGCGGCCACTTCAACGCACCCGAGGAGCCCACTGCAGCTGGCTCGGGAATGTCTTGGGATTTTTGTGTGTGTAGTTTTTTTTTTTCGCAATCTCGTCTCGCACTCAGGACCTCCGCTGGAACCTTTTTTTTTGTCTCTGCATCGCCTTCACGGCAGGTAAGAAAACATAAAAGGCAACACATTATTCACCTTCCCGGAACACCATCCCGGAATGAAGCGAAGGGAGCGGGACGCACAGTGCGACGAACATAAGTGTACACGACCCTTCATATATGCGCCCGAGAAAGTGAGAGAGAGAGAGAGAGTCCGGCCTCCGGTCTGGTCTGATCGATGAATGATCTCCGGTCGTTGGCGTGGCGGTTCAATTCCATTCCAATTCCTCCCTCGTTTGGTCGCAGTGTAATCACAAAACTCGAATCTTTCGCCCGTTTTCTTTGTTGTCTTCCCATCGAGATACCTGCGTGTGTGTGTGTGTGTGTGCGTGCTTCGATCCTTCCACATTTTCCACTTTAAACGCCACTACCCGAAGCGGCATTCTAACAAATTTGGAATCCAACTCCAAATGCGTTCGCGCGCGTGTGTGTGTGCGTGTGTGGTTTTGTCTTTCCGCTCGAAAGAGGCCCAAAAAATGGCTAGAAGAGAGGCCGGTAGAAAATGGGTAAACGACTTCCAATGCGGTGTTGCAGTGGAATAATGGTGTGTAAAACAAGCCGACCGGCCTTCCTTCCGAAGGGTCTCACACCCGTTTTGCCTTGTGTGGTTCACAGACGCAACCAGTTTATGGGTGCCGAATTACGGATCCGCTCAGAATCTACGTGCCGTTGTTTTATTTGGGTCCAGAAGTAAGTTTCTTGTGCCCCGAAATGGTTCTAGTGGAATATTGCAAATCTTTCATAGCCAAGGTGTGATTTTTTATCTTTGTTCAACAATCTTCAAAGATTCTATGTAGATTTGAGAAAATATAAGCTACTAAGAATACTTTCCATCCTGCAAAATTTCAAAAACTGAAAGAAGAATGAATTTCAAAGGTTTCAAATTTGGTGGGATGCGCTCATAAGAAATGGTAATTTTTATCAACTTCTGTAGTACTGAATACAAACAGCTGAATATTGGATTGGAAAACAAAAAATCAGCTCCTTTTTTCTGTTGTATATTATGAACTTTCCCTTAACATTTTCATCAAAGTAAATACCAAAGAAACTTATTCGGGCACCCAATGCCTCGGTCAACACACTTCAGGTTTTCTAATCCCACCGTGTATGATCATCTTCACAAGCCATCCCTTCTCTTCCTGTGCGACGGGTTGTGATTGGAGAGACCCCATGGGACTTTCTTTCCTAACTATCTCCCTCTCTCTCTCTCTCTCTCTCTTTTCATCGGTACTGGAAGCACCTTTTCTTTAGCCCTATTGTTGCTCTCCATTACCCACCGCCAGCATATCGGGCAGCACTCGAAAAGCAAAACGTGGTGATCAATTTTCAAGAGGGCCATCTATTTCCCATTCCCAATCTTCATCCGGCGTTTGGTTTTTTTTCACGAACACACACGAAACTTATTTTTACCGCGAAGGATCCGGGACAACACTCACACGCTCATCACACGGGCTGGCTGGTCCGTTTTCCCCTCGGTTTGTCTAACCCCGAAAAAATCATTCTTCTAATTTTGCTGCAAATAAAAACTACAATAATTGTGCACGCTCACACACACGCACGCACCCATTATCCTTTTTCCCTGTTGGATTGACTTTTTTTTTTTAATTTGAGCGGTTAAATCCCAAATTCAACAGGCACGCTCACAGCAGCAAATCGGGGAGGGAAAATTCGGAACTTATTCCGGTCGGCAAGCGCCGGCGAAATATGTTGCAAGTTAATTATGGTGCGTCCTTTCCCCTCCCCCCCCTCCCTCCGTTTTCCTCACACACCCTCCCTGTGTGCTCGTCGACACGGCGGTCGATTAGTGGCCCGAAACCGGGGTCGAGTCACCCCGCGGGAAAACCTAATTTCAAATCTCGCAAACCTCGTAGGGAAAGAAGGTTGAGAGTCAGAACAATATGCGATTTTTTTTGCGCCACCAAGCGCCCCAGGTATGAGAGAATTAGACGGGCAATAGAAAAAGGAGAATAAAAAAAGCAACACCAAAATCAGGATAATTCTTTCGAGCGGCAGCTCCCGTTCGCTCTATCTGGTCGGGTCCATCGCACCGCGCGCTACACGCTTCATTACGCTTTAATGTGTTTCGAATCCGCAGAAGTCGGGCTCGGCACACGAAGAGGACGAAGCGGAACCGTTTTATTGGCCACTTCGGTGTGCGGAGTGGTTTATTCTTTCGTGTTTTTTTTTTGTTTTAATTAATTTTTTAATCAAACAAATTGATTTTGTGCCGCGTTCGATGTTTGGTGCCGTGTGCGATCGGGCGCGGAGAATTGAAGAAATTCCGTTCGAAAGCATTCGAGCCCAGCATACTGATTTGCCGTCCTTCGTGCACATTCAATCGCGTTCGTGAGGGAATCGTTCTTAATACACTGCTGCTAGAGAGCATAAATTAAAATCACTTAACGCGTGCGCATACTAAATCGGCAAAGGCTAAAAATAAACAGCCCGTGGCGGAGTGGGGTGGCAATGATTGATAAACGGTTTGCATTTGCTTTGCATCATACTCATCGAGAAGCGGGCGCCGGACCTACTGGAGCCCGATCAATCAAGGCGACGCCGTACGGTAGGCGACCGCAGGCAAATAAATGGCAAAAATAAGCGCAAAAGTGGCCGACCACATAAAACGAAACCGAAAAACAAAACCCTACCCTGGAACAATCTCGGCACACAATGAAGACAAATGAATGCGCCATCAGAATTTGTCCTCAAAAGCCAGAAATGCAGTAATGTGCGCATCCACCATTAATTGATACACATTTACGAAAACAATTGGAAGCACTCTCTCCCGGAGTGACCCAATTTTCGATGCGGTGATGCTTCATAAAGGGTCACACACACACACACTCACACACAGTGGCAGCATTATGGCCATTTAGTTCGCCTGAAAAGACTTCCCACCCGGTGGCAAGCAGATGCAGCTTCTGCTGCTGCCATAAACTCCCGGTGGCCGGGAGACAATTAATTGCACTTTTGCACAGCATCTTCGCCCGGATCGGAGGGCCAAAGCGAACGGGCTGGCGGCCATCGTTGCACAATAAAATTCATCCCGGAACATAAACTATCCGGACCGGGCGCTACCGGGCGCTGCACACACAAACTGGAGACACAAAGGACTCTGAGTCGCCGGAGCTCTGGAACGGAAGCCGAAGCCCGACTTTGGAAATGTTTTGCCTATGCTCAATCTCACCCGCCAACGTTGGGCGGGATGAGCATGCGAGCAGCAAGGGATTAAGCCGCCGTCTCTTGTTGATGGGTTTGCTGGTAGGACGGCGGCAATCGGCTGCCAACGCACAACAACAGCACTAACACCACCACCGCCACGCAAAATCTCCATTTTGCGATAAACATTTAATTAAAATTAATAATAAATAATCTATTCATCTTTTCATTCGCTGCCGGTTCGCTGTAACCGTCTCGTCCCATGGCATGGCACGAACGCTGGCAGCTTCTGGGCTGGTGCGTGTGCGTGGACGTGGTACGAGGTAATGAACGCAGGCGTTAAACCACCACGCGTAGGCGAGCCGGACTGGTGTCCGTCGCCGTCACCCTCCTTTTCGCAGGAACAGGGCGAACAAGTCAGTCAGTGTGCAGCAAACCGGCAGCTGGGGGGGAGGGAGTGGAGTGTAAGATAAGACGAAGTAATTGAGCCTACCACACGGACCATACGTCCGGGCTGAATGGCGAAAGATAGATTGCGAATTGTAAATTGAATAGATGTGTATGTGTCTGTCAACATTAGCTAAAAGCATTGTGTGTGTGTGTGTGTGTGTGTGTGTGTGTGTGTGTTTGCGCGTGGTGGACGCGTTCCTTCCTTCCGGGGTTGACTGTCCGGGACCTGTTTTCAACCCCCTTTTCGGGCAGGAGCACGCGAAGGTGCGAACCCGTCCCTCGCCAGTGACAGCGGCGAATAATGAGCCGTACACGAACATACACGGGAGTGTGTGAGAGGGAGGGACGAAGATCAAGATTAGTTCGCTACTGAGACGGAAGGGGACAAACGAGCCCCAAACCCGGGTGGAAGGAAGGCGAAGGGGGGAACCAATCTATCATCTTTCATTTAAATTTTTAACGACCCATACCAACACCCTCGTGCTCCACTCCCGGCACCAAAACCCTGGAGCATCCCGAACCGATCGGACCGGGAAGATACAGCACATGTACCGGCGGAGCACGAAAGAACGCTCCAATATGTCCGCAATAAGCAGTGGCGAGGGATGGGACAGTTTTGTACGGCCCTCTGATCTCGTTCGGGTGATCTCGTCGTCGTCAGACTCCAGCTCGGACATCATTAGGATCTTGCTGTTGCGCGTTCGCAGGCGAGTTTTGACGAACGTACAACATAACCGCTTCCTCCCCGGTCGCTGGATCGATTCCCGGGCTCACCAGAACTAGCCAATTCGGTAGCCATTGTTATGCAAAGCAGGCTTCGGAACGCATTGTGCCGGACGAAAACAAAACAAAACACAAAAACGGGGCTTCGAGACATCTTGGGACATTACGGATCGCCAGCTGGAACTTCCCGCCATTCCGTACTGGTTGGGGTTTGGGTCAGGCGAAGAAGCTCCCAAGAAGCACCCGCCTTATCTACTGGGCCCAATCGTGTGCGCGCACCCGCGCTTACAAATTCTCGGCGGACTTCGTCAGCCAGCTCCCGGAAAACGAGCATCCAAAGGGACGGAGCAACTAACGGGACAAGCGAGAAATCTCAGGAAGCGACAAACAAAGGGTCCACCTTGGTTTGGGAGGGGGCGAATGAGCAGATAACGAGGCCCGGAGCGCTTATTTTTCCCGCACCCAAATCTCTCCAACGCCACAAGCAACACGGAAGCATCAAAACCGGAGATCGAAGCATGCCACACAGCGCCATCGATTGCCATTGTTACGCGTTTTTCCATCAAAGCAACGTTCGCCAACACAACGATGACAGTTGGCGTGTTTCACGTGCCACACGCCGCGCGAAAGAAGCGCCTTCAGTTCGTCGTCAACAGTTCCTAAATTAGCACCTTGGCAGCAGAAGCAGCAGGAGCCGCTCACTCGTACCTCATTACAACAAATCACCCCGGTACCATACCACGGTGAGAGTGGCGTTTCTCCACCGTTTCACCATTAAAGCGCGAGTACCTTTTGTCCCGCGAGATCGTGGCGAAGGACGATACGGTGGTATCGATGCGCATTGATGATTGAAAGAACTTCCGGAAAATGGCACTTGGCGAGGGGGGATGAATGTGCGGCATTAATTTTTGGTCCTTTTGGCGCACCGGATCGCTCGTGGAAGCGGTGAAATTAGGACGGATGTTGCCGAAACTCACTGTGCTACAGATACGGGAGGGACACAGTGTGTGACGAAAAAGAGGAAAACTTGAGAGTGTTTTGTATGGTTTGGTTTCCTGAACTGAATCCCTTTTTGAGCTAAAAAATCACCGCTTCCACGGCATATTTAATAATTAAAAGCCCCACTATTTTTCGCAACAAAAGTCGTGTGTCTTTTTAAAACCACATTTGGGTGCCATTTTTTTCGACACTCACTGTTCGGTATTCTTCCAGAAAAAAAGATCGTTAGATTGGCAAAACATGAAAGAATTCCACGGTTACAAATTTTACTTCAACTCCCCCAATAAAAAAACCATCTTGTATCGTGAGCGAGAGATGCACCAGAAGAGCGATGCGAAAAAAATAAGATGGTGGTTCATTGGTGCTTTATACGGTTTTTTTTTCTTTCGTCCCGATTTTTATCTACTCTGTGCTTTGTATCGCGACAAGTTGAGCGTTTTGTTTTGTTCGTTTGAGCAAGGCACCGTAAAAACGGAAATAAATGACGGAACCGGCTCAACCGGGAGGAAAAGAATGAGCTTCCTTCCCCGGCCTCTTTTCCTGCTCCTGTGACTCATTTTGTTTCCGGTTTCCATGTGATGGTTTCGTTTGTCTCCAGGTACCTTTCTTACACATCGAATGAAAGATTTCAATTGATTCTTAGGATTTTCACTAGGGCTATTATTCCAAACGGTCTTCTGTTCTGTTCGTGCCGAGGGTCGGGGCATTACACAGTTTGTCAAAATCGTATCGTTTGCATAGAGAAAAAGAGGGAAAGAGAGCAATCGAGCGACGTGGAATGTAGTTCCAGCAGCTTCCGCTTCCGATTCCGACCCGGAGGGACACAGCAACTCTCAGGCACGGCACGATTCCTCCTCCTTAAGGGCAAACTCTCGCACAAAAACACACGGACACAAATAAATCCAGACCAATTACTCGGCCTCCCGCCGACGAAGAAAAGTCAACGAGAAAAGGGCACAATTTTCCGATTTGCTATTTCGCAATTTCTCGATTCGTTCTTCGGAAGGACGCCCTCCGGAGATAAAACAAGACAGGGCCGGGAAACCGGATGGCCGGGAGGCCGAGCGGAGAAAATTGATACTTTCTCCTGCCGGGAGTTTGCCTTCCACGAAAAGCGGAACGGCAGAACGACAGGGCACAGAGGGATCGATGGAAAATTAATTATCAGACGCAAAACGATGTTGCTTATTCGTTTTCCACCTGTCAGTCGGCGACGGGTTCGACGGGAGGGAGGGAGGGAGTAAAGGGGCAGAAACGGGGACGATTTTGGGATGGAATCGATCCTGCCCAGCCCCTCCCCCCTCCGACTGAGGAAAAGGACATTTCTGGGTTACGCAAGCGTCTTCCCGGTGGTTCCAAATTATTTTCGGTGACCTTTTTTTTTTGTTTTGCTTTGCTTCCCACTCTCCCTGTTTCTCTCGCTCACTCTCTCCTCGCGCTGTTCGCAGCACGTTCGCAAACGTAAAAGCAATAATAATGACGACATTTAAGCCTGGCCCGGTGTCCGAACGGTCCATTTCTCATCACCTTCACGGTGGGGTTGTGCTGTTGTTTTTCCGGGGCGATTTTTCTCCCCAGGTCGCAGGGCGGGGAAAACGGGGAAGGATTTAGGTCTCCCGAAATTAAAGCCCGGAAGGAAGACGGGACTTTGTGTTCCATTTGGAAAGAGAGGGGAGCGAGCAGAGGGAAGGAGTGGTAGTAAGAGGGTGATTATTGATTCCTGCACCAAACCAGACGAATGAGAAAGTCTCGTCCCAGTGGTGAGGGAACAGCGACGGACCGGTGACGGTCTCCTCTTTATTTTTATCGCTTTTATTGCAACAATCCCTGCCGTTTGTTGGAACGCTTCCAACCGGTAGCGTCTTTTACTACGGGCTACGGACGAATAAATGCTGGCTGCGACAAAACTGTAGCAGTTTGTCGTCGCCGCCACAGCAGCCAAAGCAGCCAAAGCAGCCAAAGCGGCAGCAGCAGCGGGAAGCTACTATTTAATTATTTGTTTAATGTTTATTTTATACGATCGAGCATGGCGGCACCAGCATCGTGGCGGTGTCGTGATGCCAAGCGCCAGATGTGTGTGCCATAATAATTTCGCTCCACCGTGCCACGAATGAACGATGCGTGAGGATTCACATACACACACACACACAAGGTGCGATGTAAAACCGAGAAATTTGTACGTACAACGTGTGTTAACTAGCTTGCACGTAGTCTTTTTCTCTAATTAAAATGGCCCGCTTTCGGTCCCGCTGTCTTTCCCTACGGGTGATTAAAAATACATCTCGTTTTTGCGTCTAAACACATTATTATCGTATTACGCGCAATCCTTTTCGGGCGTTCGAGAACACGTGTTACAACGCACGTGGAAACTCGCCAGGGGAAAAAAAAATAACAATTCCGTTTCCCATTACAGTCGCATTTTTCCACTTCGGTAGGTGTTTGAATTCACCTTCACACACGATCCAGCCGCTCTCTCACCTCTTCACCTCTCTCTCTCGCTCTCTCTTTCTCTTTCAGTGACACTTCTCAGAATAGGAAAGCAATAAAATTTGAACAAAATAACCCTAAAAATGGGTTACCAGCACCTTTTCCCTGCACCGACGAGCGCCCTCTCGCGGCAAACGCAAAGCCCCATACAAACAAACGAACAAAAAAAAAACCAGCCCGAAGCGATATCGATCGATTTTACGTGTGTGTGTGTGTGTGTGTGTGTGTGTGTGCGTGGTGCTATTATCCTTCTCGCCCACCCTAGCCCGCCTCTCTCTCTCTCACCGGCACCATCATCATCACCATAAAAGCGTGAAGTCGAAAACGTCATAAAGTCAGTTACAAATGTGTTTCGGCATTTTTTCTGTCGTGGAGCGCTTTGTGACAGGTAAGACATGCTCCCGGTGCTCCATTACGGCAGGTTAAGGGGTGGCCGGAGGTGGAAAAGCAAAATAGGAAAAAAAAAGCTCCATTCCCCGAGAAACCGGGCCGACGCTGCTGCCGTGGGCGGCTTACGGCGAGAAGAGACAGGTCGTAAAATTGAAAAATAATGCCAAATATTCACCCTTAAAAGGTGCTGAAATAACCCTTCGCCACGGATCGTGCCGTGTTTTAGAGGACTCCAGGTCCCGAGCTGGTGAGCAGGTGTAGTAGAGGCGTCAGTATATGTCTGTGTGTGTGTGTGCGGCGGGATTAGCCCAAATTTGTACATTGTCCCGAAAAAGGTGTAAACTTTCGTGTAACTGCAGCATGTTAGCTACCTGTTTTCGTGCGCCGCTTGCGCTACTTGTGGGACAGGTGAATAGAAGTCACTTCCGAGCAGACACAAACAACGAGTAGGAGCGACAAGACACACATACAGACATAAAGAAAAAAAAACGGTCAGACGGGATATCATATTTTGTCCTCACATGAGCTTAGTTGGGGGGCTGGCTGACTGGCTTGCTTGGAAACACACTGCCTACTCACGAACTGAATTGGGAGTTATAAACACACAGCCACACAAACACACACACACACAGACAAGACCACACATGAAGGAGCCTTTTTTTCACCTTTCAGCCCGTCGAACAGACATTGTCCGTCCGTCTAGCAAAACGATGGGTGGTGTGAAAAAGAAGGAAATGTGACTCTTGAACGCTCCTGGGAGTCCTGGAACTCGCTACCCCTAACACACATACACGCCGGAAAAAACTCTTCACATGGGACGGGGTGAAAAAAAAACCCATGCAACGACGTGTGAAGAGCGCATACAAGTGCATAAAACCAACCCACCTCCTGCGATGCATATGTGTCCTCAGGTCTCTCTCTCTCTCTATCACTCAAACATCTCCCCTGTCCCCAATTGCACTCACACATCCTTTTCGACATTTTGTTCGGATGTACTTACGCTCCCTTCCGGTGGACGGTGGTTTCGTTCCCGTCCGTGCAGGAGCAGGAGCGCTGTGTCTTTCTCCTCCTGAACCTTCGTTTGGTGAACGAGACACGAAGCAGAAGAGCAAAGAGGGAACGTATTAAAAGAGTTTGCTGCACTGCACTGCACTGTCGCTGCACTGTCTGTCGCCAAGTGTATGCACCGTCGATGTTAAGTGCATCTGTGGGGGGAGAGGAACGGGGTGGTTGCACACATTTACACCGCTGAGCGAGCAAAACGTTGCGCCTTCGACGGGGGCATGCGGTTTGTTGGTGGAACTTTTAAATCTTCGCCCGCACTCGGCCTCGAAAGTCACAAAAGGTGTGCTAATCCTTTAAAAAGGGCACCAAAGTTTTGTGAAACATTTTACCCAAAAGCATGCAGGCGCATGCGAGAGTGAGTTCCGCAAACATCCCCTCCGTGGTGGCATCTTTTACGGGCATTTTTGTTTTTCTTAAGGAAAATGCACATTTGACATTACAATCTTGCTAGGCTGCTGAACGCTTTTAACTATTATGAGGACACTAACAACCTGACTGCGAATGTGACCGGCCATATAAAAAGTAGCGAAATTAGAATTCTTTCAATATTTAGTGCAAATACTTATTCTCGATTTAATTTGAAATAAAATCACTCATTTTGATACAAATTTTCCATTTATAAAATTGAAATGTAAAAATTAGTAATTCCACGTCAATAGCGCCTTCAGAAGGTAAAAACCAAACCATCTAAATAGCTCCGTCCTCTCGATCACAACGATAAAGTATTTGGTAGCAACGCGTCTTCCCGCACGTTACGTCATCGGTTCAAATCTCGGCTCAACACCTACTGAATCATGAACTTTTTCGAACCTAAAGGAGCATTCGTACAGTAGCACAAAGGCGTGACAGAAGCAGCGACAACAAACCACAAATCAAACGAATTCGTAGAAAAGGCAAAAGATCACCACCAGCAAAAAAAAAAGAACCTCAGAGAGAGCAGAGAAGAAGGAAAGGGGAAGACGCACAAAACACCCTAGAAAAGAAGGTGTAAATGGCGCGCACACGGTGGCCACTCCAAAAATGGAGCGCGTTCTTCCCGTTCATCGTCATCTCATCACCATTATCATCACGATGCTGCTGCCACCCAACGAAAGGGGTTGCAGTAGGCGTGTGTGTGTGTGTGTGTAGGCGTGTATTACAAACCGTATTACAACCGGGGGTCCCTCTTCCGCGCGTGTCCTCCAAATGTGTGTGTTCCTTAACTCTTTCCTACGCCCTTGTGGTACCTGGGTGGGTCTTCTCGGTTCCAATCTCGGTTAGGATCTTGCTTTTGAGCCAGGAGAACAGTGTGTGTGTGTGGCTGAAGGGTGCACACCATCTCGCGGGCGCACTCACACACGCACGAAGAAGGTGACAAGAATGCGGTAATTGAAACAAGCAGGCCTCGCTTTGATAGTAGGCCTTCGTTTCTTCTCCTTGCCTCGCGCTCGGCTTCTGCGAAAAGGGGAAGACACAGCCAATGCACAGCCCAGCGTTGGCTCTCCATCATCGCGAGGCGTCGTTCCTTATTTGTTATTCATTCCATCCAAGAAGCGACACACTACTGGAACGGTTTGAGCGAAACGGTCTGCTGATGGCCTACCTTGCTAATAAGAGGAGGTGTTGTATATTGCACACATGCACACACACACACACACCCATACTGTTATTTCCCTTCTGGAGGTGGTTTCGCACCTTTTCTCTCTCTCTCTCTCTCTCTCTCATCCGCTGGTTTACCTCCACAGCGGCGGCGTCCACTGCGCGCCATACAGACATCAATCAAGCGATCGCGAAAAACGGTAACACGCGCTAACCGGGCTCGGGGGAGGAGGCGACGAGAGTGACACTCGCGTTCACAACAAACGCACTCACGCACGCCACGTGTGGAAGATTAGTTGACACAACTCCCGCTCGCTCGCTTCTTTTCCGTGTTCGGTGTTTTTTTTTTCTTTTTTTTCATCCATCCATCTTTTAGTGCGAGATTGTTCCCATCGGGCACACGGTGGCGGTGGCAGTGTCAGGTGTGTGTGTGTGGAATCGAACACCGTTTTCTCAGCTGTCAGCGGTGGCGTGAACGGCAGCAAATGATGGCGCGTCCGTCGCGACGTCGCGCGCTGTCACCGCCGGCTTGTCGCCTGTTTGTTTTCCCCCACAACTGACACTGACGCGCTGCTGTCCGGATTGGCTCGCTTGTCACCTTTCCACCGACGCGCGGGCCGCGTGAAAAGGGCCATGCGTCTCCATCCATGTTTGGAAGCGTATCACACATACACACGCCGCCTTACTCGGCCACCGCCACCGGCACTAACGACGACTATTAGTCCGGTCGGGTTCAGTTCAGATCCCGAAGAGGTGCCCGATAGCCGCGCACGCCAGTTTAGAATGACATTTTATCGCCCGTCCATACCCACACACACACACACACGCACGCGCACACTATCGTTCGACTAAAATCTTTCACCCTGGGACGCTGAACGCCCAATCAACCGCACTCAAAGCCCATGTGACAGCGGTGTGACAGTTTGCCCTCCGTACACGGGAACAATAACAAACTCTAGTAGGCGCTGCCGCGCGTAAAAGGTCATACAGGCATATTATTATTTCTTTCTCCGCTTCGGTTTTCTCCCTGCTGGGAAAGTGGCGGAGGAAAGGACCATCATTTTGAAGATGCTCTCTTTTTTATCTTTTTTTTTGTTGCCTTTTGCAGGATAAAACCGGGAAGGAATTCATTACGCGAGCCGCATAAATCAAACGGTCGCTCTTTCGGGTCTCTAACGATCGGCGCGAAGATTGGCTAACTTTTCGGGGGTTCCGCGCGTGAGGACACGTTCCGGTTGAATTAACGGCCTAGCCGCGCATCGATCGAACCCACCCGTCTAACCCAAACCCGAGACAATCTTCCTATCTCGTTCTCTAATGGCAGGATTCCTTTCTTTTTCTTTTCGCTCCCATACTCTATTACAATCTCCAAACGATGCTTCTAAGCGATGACGCCGCGATGGAGTTGTGGGGAATGAAAAATGTCGCCAATCATTTCCTCATTCCAGGGCCATTTTACAAAATAAAAAAAAAACACACACACTGCACGGGCGCAACACTCGGCTATCTTCGCGAAGGAAAAGCGCAAGTGACACACGCAGGATGTTTGGTAATAAAATACAAAACTCATCCTATTCCGGGGGCTTGAAAATCGTGCTCACTTGAAGAAGCGAAAAAAAAAATACCTCAATCGGTACCATTAACCGCAAACGGATAAAATGAAGCAATGTCGCGAGTCACGGCGATAACGTTGCAGACCGCTCACAGTTGTGGGAGCAATATAAGCATTTTTTGTTTGTAAAAAGAATAAAAACAAATATTTGGCTGATAATTTTCGAACTAATTAACAAACAATTATTTTGTGATAATTTTCATCATTTTTTTCCTTTGAAAATAAACTACACTAAAAGATCATTTAAGGAAAAAAAATGAGTTTAGAAACCCGAATCTCAATTTCTTTCTCAACCGCTATAATTTTTATATATCCACCGTATCACAACGAAATCAAGCAGATCGCGATAAGTTTGTGAACAAATGAGATTGAAAAAAATGAATCTATTTATAATTTCCATAACCCATTGCCATGCTACTGCCCTGCACACTACTGTGTACGTGCCGTCAGACTCACCACAGGAAAAATTTCTTACCAAAAGTGATCACAAAACGGGCCTCGCCGCAAGGCAAGTTGGAAGAGAAAAAAAAATCAATCTCGCTTATTGAGTGAACTTTTACCACAAACAAAACACACTCTTCGTTTCTCTTTTCCTCTCTCGGTTTCTCTTTCTCACACGCGCACACACACATACACACAAGCACACGTGTGTTTAGCGCGTGAAAAGTTACAAATCGCTTACACGATTGCAGGATTGCGTGCCAGGAAAGCAAAGTGTATCCGTTCACACACACACACACCATACATACACTCACTCGAATTCGATTTCCTTTCGTTCCTTCGCCTTCGGAGGATCAACTTCTGCACACGGATTGAATTCCGCGCGCGCGCGTGTGTGTGTGTGTGAGGCCCGCGAGCAGAAAGAACAAGCAAACCAACAACTCCACAACATAACCTCTTCGCTAAACCTCCCACTAATCACATCGCCTTGGGGAAACGAGGGTGGCGAAAACTCCTGCCACGGGTGTGCGGTGCGATGATGAAGGGAAAAGTTTGTGGCAAAATAAAATAAATTTGCACGCCCCACCGCCCACCGCGGGAGCAGCTCGCGTCCCACACGCAGACTCTCCCAGCGCCAGTGAAACTTTTTCGTTTGGAGTTTGGTTTTTTTATTCGGGAGTTTCTTTTTTCCTTCTTCAATCCAACAACCCTTCCCGGCGCGCTGTTTTGTAGGGGCTTCTTCCTGTGGCCGAGGTTCGAGAAAAATAAATCTTTCTCTGTCCGTATTTCGGGTGTTCGTTGACGAGACGAGAGAGAAGAAAAAAAACGAATCGAAACCGGAAGGAAGGAAATGGGCAGGTTTTGCGTAGGAAAAACCGTCCACAAATAGGCGGAACATTGAGCGAAGCACACGGGAAAACCCTGCCGGGGACAACAATGTGCAAACGAAGAACGAAAAAATCCTTATCAGCCTTCCCAATTTCCCCATTTTTCTCTGCACGCACCCCCCGAATCGTAAGGAATCGCACCCGTTGTAATACGTATTGTTTGCATTTCAATCTTTGTCGTCCTTTCTTTTTTTTTTGCGACCAAACAAAAGATTGATTATGTGCAAAAATTTGGGGACGCTTTCGGCGAAATCAAGCCATCGGCAAAGGCAGCAGCAGCAGCGGCAACAACGAGACCCAAAATCTATTTCTTCCTTTTTGCCTACGTGAAGCCCAATAAATGTGCGTCGTCTCTTTTGGGGGTGAGAAATCATCCCCTGAAAACCCGCCAATCAGCTTCCCCAATCCGGCCCACATTTCACTTAGAACGCAATATCAGAAACCCTCGTTTCCGTGCTCCTGTCAACGCAACGATCCACGTTCTTCTGCTAAATAATAAACCAAAAGCCGAACGTTTTGTTCCACTGATAAACGCACTGATGTGCCGCCGCGCGGGATTCAATGATCGACGACAGGCGCCAAGATTTATGGGAAAATGGTGGTCCAACCGCAACCTTGCGGTGTCCTGCGACCGATCAAGGCCCTTTTCATCCCGAAGATCCAGGCAACCAACTAACCGACAAAAAAAATACAACAAATAGAAAAGATGATTAATCATGTTCCAGCTCCACCCGGCACGCACGGAAAACACATGCGCCGTACCCGCTGGAGAGTCTTTTGTGGGCGTCAGTTTGGGTTTTGAGAGGAGGTATAAAAAAAACCGCACCGCTTTGCATATTACTTCTTCCCAATCAGAGAGTGTATGATTCGGCGAATGATTCACGATGCTTTTTTTATTGTATGTGCTCAATTCAATTCGCCCACATGCTCCTCGTTCTGTTCAACAAATCACGTCCTTCATCAAACAGAGCTTGTGTCACACACCGAGCGAGTTTGAAACATCGATTAAATGTCAACCCGGCTTGTCACACCGACAGGGAAGGACCGAAAGAGCAGGGGGGAGGCGGGGAGGGTCATCTGAACGCAAAAAAAGGTTGAGAAAATTCCCCAAAAATACGCTCACGCCAAACGGAACCCGGGTGCGATAGGTGGAGCGGGTGGAAAGCGGTGGTTTAGCGATGAAAGTTTTCAATCGTTCTCGTTTTTGGATGAATGATTTTCTGTTCGCCTGGGGTGATGGGGCAGGGAACGGGGAACACAATTAGTGTCTGACGAATGGGTGTCGATGAAAAAAGGAGAGCACAAAAAAAGCATAAAACAAGGACCCATTCTAACGATCCACGGAAAGAGAGAGAGAGGGAATAAAAGCGAAAAAAAAACAAAAACCCAACCCGAAAATGAGGCCACCGGTGCGAAGCGAAAGGCGATTGTGTATGTGCAAGTGCCATCAATAATTCATGGCCAATGCCAATGAGTGAGACGATGTCACCCGGGTTTTTTGACAGGTGTCATACATCGACAGAGAGAGAGAAAGGGTGAGACAGAGTAAGCGAGAGAGAGAGAGAGAGATAAATGAAGCAAGTTGTTTATTTTCCCGTTTTACCTCTTCTTTTATCGCGGTGTCATGACCTTTTTTTATTTTGTTTGTTCGGGTGGCGGAGGCTGAGAAAGGCAAAACTTTTTAGAAGGCCAATTTTCATCGGAAGGTTATTTTTGCACCCGTTTCCGGAAGCACTTTAAGGAGGGAGAGTGCCTTTGAAGGACAATTTTTTTGGATGAAAAAATGGCAGAGAGACTTTTCGTGTACTTGTTTTGTCACATTAAACCATTTTACAGGAAAATAGCGAATTATTTATGTAATTTGTCAATCGTGTTGCATACTTGCGGGTCTTCGCCATAAATTATACAGCTCGCACCATTAATAGAATACTCACATTCCATTCTATTACACGTCATAAAAAAAACCACGCACGCAGCCATTGTTTGTAACAAATCCCTTCCGTTTCGATAGGGTGTCGTCGCCACCATTCCCGTCTGCTTGTTTAGCTTGATGAATTTTCCATAATCTCGTTGGAGTTTTTCCACCCTTGTGGAGCAAAAAAAAACCCCTTCTCGCTGCTCGCACATACCGAGTTGAAGGGTCGATTTAATAAATCGTAAATCACATCACTGGCAGACCGGGGCGTCGTCATACGCACATGTACGAGTCGCGCTATTTTTCTTTCAAACTCCTACAAGTCAACACACACGCACACACCCGGACACGTACACAAAGTAGCCAGCTCCACTCCAGCCCATTTCCCCCCGGCTAAGGGGATTCTCTTATGGGAGGGCAGAAAGCCTACGGGCACATACATCACGACTGCACAACCCCCGACGGGGCTGCTCCTCAGTTTATGTTTTTCTCCCCCTTTACTTTTTCTTTTTGTTTTTATTCTTTGCGTGTGTGCAATTTTCCTTGCACAAAAACAGGCCCAACCGGGAATTAGTTGCACACGTACCGATAGGTGTGTGTGTGTGTGTGCGTGACGCGAGTTACGAGCAACAGGAGGGGTGTGGGGAGAGAGAGGGTAGGTTTTCCTTTCAGTTCCTACTCGCATGTGAGCATGTGTGTATGTGTCTGGAGAGCTTCCCAACTTCCAGACGCATATAAGATGGCTTATGCACCACACGTCACTGTCTGCCTGCCCCCTTTCCCCCGCCCCGTTCCCCTTCCCTCCACAACCTTCCCATCCGGCTCGTTAACGGGCGGGTTTTGTTTCACACACTGCCTAATAAGAAAACCTCCGCCGCGCCGTGTGTATCGCGTGCATGAAGGTGTCTCGAAACACGGTGTCGTCGTCTTTAGGAGCTTCCGAGTGCAGTACGTGTGAAAGATGGTTCAGGTTCGCAACAAAAAAACCAAGGTTTTTGTTGGAAAAAATTTGAAGTAAAATTGCCTAATTTTTAATCATCCTCAGCTCATAGTTTACGACACAAATTGAGTCCCGCCAAAAATAAATAATAGCGCGCGTTTCTGCTTCGAAAGCACTCACAAAAGCTTCCACACAAAAAAGAAAACAAGTCGTTCGAAAACTTTCTCACACACCCAACGGCACCCAACCCGTGGGGGAAAAGTGCGACACACCGAAGAAGTAGGTCTCATTTCTCAAGATGACGACGACGACGACGACCGGTGCTGTGTCTTACCCGCACAACCCGAAGTGATCTTTTGTCAGTTGTTCTTAATTGCTGCGATCATCTTTTAACGGGTGGCTCATCTTTTAAAACACACGAACACGGAAGCTTCTTCTTCGCAGGCGGCTGTACAACTTTCAGCAGCAGCAGCAAGAAACAAGCAGAACCGAACCCGCAAGCCGCACAAGCGACATTAAAACCCGAGTGGGCTATATTTCCTTCCCGCCTACTGTGTGTGTGTGTGTGTGTGTGTCATTGTGTACACCGATCGGTTGGGAGAGAGAAATTAAACAAGAAATAAATCATTCCAAGGCGAGCGAGGCGTCGCCTGCTTTGACGTGAGGCTCGCTTTCCTGTGTGTTCGTTTCGGCGGAGCATCATCATCATCTTCTTGGCGGATCGTCGTCGAGCGTCGGAACGGGAGGGCGGGAGAAGGGAGAAGAAAGCTCACCGTGATGACTTTGTTGCACCAGCCAGCCAGGGAAAGCTGATACAACTTGCAATGTGCAGCTTGAAGAGTCTCCGTTTGATGACCAAATTCAGCTGATGCTGCTTTGAAAGAAATGAACCAAAAAAAAAAAACAACAACTACACGGCTTCCCATAAATTCCTTCTCGTCAGGCAGAGCACAACCGAAGCAGGACATGGAAAAAAACACGCACCTACACACGCACACACTGTCAGTTCTAATTCTTCCTCCAAAAAAAAAAAAACAGAAAGAAAAAGCGCTTTTTGGGGTGCCCTCGGCCGGGCTTAATTTATGTCTGTGTTACCGCGGGGAGCTTGCGCGGCCCGGAAAGACGTAGCATAAAACCCTTTTTTTGTGTGTATCGGTGTGTGTGTGTGTGTGCTGAACAGAAAACCGTGGCGGAGGGTAGAAGTGACCGATCGATTTGTGCGCCGCCGCCTCCCGGTTTGGGTCTCTCGCGCGGGTTTCGTCGTCGTCGTCGTCGACGGAGAACCGGTTTTGGGAGGGTGGGGTGAGAACAACACACGCACGCACACTCACTACCACCACTTTACGCTCCACCGTCCGTCCGGCGGCGAAGTGGAAGCATAGGAAGCATAAAAACAGCACCGAACCTGGAAGCTCGCTGTTGGACGACGACCCATCATATGCTCGTTTTGGAGGGAAGAATTTTCTTGCGGGCATGAGGGGCAGCACAAGCTTCCCCCCGCTTTCCCTCTCTTCTGGTGGGTTCTTCTTGAACAAACGAGGGACCATAACGTCCAGCACTAGTACGGCCCAGTCGAGAGTACAGAGTACCTTTTTTTTTTACAACGTCGGTGTATGTGTTGGGATGTTCCACTGTTTGCGTTTACCTAGAAAGAGGTCGATATTTACATGACCACGGTGACGACGTCGGCAACAAATGGGATAATGAAGCTTCCACCGCGCGGGAAGGCTCATCCCGCGTAACTCTTCCAGTGCCGTAAGTGTGCGACAGCAGTTATTATCCGCGAGGGTCACTTTTGTCCGCCGTTAGGCTTCACTCTCGGCCACAGAGAGAGAGAGAGAGTAAGGGAACATTAGATCCCGCAAGACGTACACCCAAAGACGGACACGACGCACGCGACCTTCTTTTCAAACCCACACTCTGTGAATTGAATTTCTTCCAATTGTTTCTTCCACCAAAACCCGAGCTCGGAGGCCAGCGGAACCGAGCGCTCGGCAAAACAATGACAGCGATTAAAACTAGTGACATGACATTAATTGCTCCCCGAGCGCGTTGTCTGGGGCTAATGAAAATAAAAACAAACAAATCATGATTAGCTCGACAACGCGCGGCCCGTCTCCCCCGAGCGAATATCAAGACGCATTCGCTCGTTATGCAAATGCCGAAAATTTGGCTCGTAACTAGAGCGACCCAAGCTAAGTGAGAAGAATTATCAGTGGCTCAAAATCTTCACTCTAACTGCCCGCTGTCCGCACCTGACCCACGTTGAGCCTCGTGTGAGAAATTTCTTCCCTTTCGGAAGGGGTTACTTTAAAATGTAACACACAAAAGGCCCCCTTTTCGAGGGGTTTCCGGCACACATGAACAAAAGTCTCCACCCTTTGGGGAATCTTATCACGTCCGACAAATCAACCGATAAACAACCAACCTTTTGGGGGCTTTGTTTTGAAATCCGTGGCGCTTCTTCTCCACCACAGATCGATTCATTAATTATTCCACAAACGAACACAACGGTGGTCCGAGGGAAGGAAAAACGTGATTCGTCATGTTTGAAGTTCGAAACGAGCGCGCTGGACTATGCAAATAGACTTCTTTTCCGAAGCCGATCTGTGACTGAATGTCTTACTTACTGTTCAAGTCATTTCCTTGACGCTTGGGGAGCTGTAGCTCGATTTTTGTAGCTTGCATTCAAAGCGCTTACCCACTGGATGATGCTGGAAAATGCACTGCGCAGCCTCCTGCGGCGACGAATGCACGGAATGCACAAACCACCGGACGCCGGAAATGACAACACAATATGTAAATTCTCCCAGTCGAGACTCCAGCAGGTTCCTCCAGGTCCATCCTTAATCCTTTAGTCAAAAACATCGCACAAGAAAAAGGATAACAGCCCGGTCGCGAGAGACCTAAACCTAAGCTAAGCGAGAGACCTAAACCTAAAACCGATGCCGATCTCTTCGTACGGCTGGAGGCCAATTTGTTGGGATGTTGTGGGATGTCCGTGTGACGAAACACTCAGCGGGCATTGTCATTCGCTCGCCGTCGTGCGGTTTGTTATTGGAGATGATACCTCGTTTTGGGGGCTTTTTCTTTTTTCTTTTCTCTCTCCCTCCAAGGATGGAATCCACTTCGGATTCATCACACGTACGTGTTAAGTTTCTTTCGGGCAACACAGCGTGTCGTTTGTTTGTTTTTTTTTTCGTTTTTCCTTTTTTTACCTCACCACATTCGGTTCAGTGTGGCTACTTTCCCGGCCCGTCCGCTAAATGGTTGTTTAAACAGTCCAACAAACAGGCCCTCATAAGTGCAGCCCACCTCTTATCCACCTTTTAGCACGTCAATTTTCCCATTTTTGTTCGCGCGCGATGCTTAAGGATTATCGGCCACCGAGTTTGGTGGGGAGGAGGAAAGCCGTGTGTGAATGAAAAGCACAAACACCTAGTCCCCCTCCTCCTTCGCGGGACGCACATGCAATCAATTCATCAGCGCAACCAACCGCACAACGGGTCCAATAAAAGGCGCGCACGAAGCGAACAAACCACTGGCAATTACTTTTTTTCTCTTCGACGGGAAACTCTCTCTATCTCTCTCTCTTTCTCTCTCTCTCTCCACCCGTGGACTTTTCACAATCCATCGTCGCGCGCATCTTCAGCTTCGGAAATCGGAATCGCTTCACACAGCGATGAAGAAGAGTACGAAATTGAATTTCCCATTTTTCCCTTCGACTGCGATGGCCAAGAAAATTAGTGGCAGACGGAGCAAAATATTGCTTCACTGCAGTGAGTGGCTGGGGGCGCGATTCGGCGTAATGAAAGAAAACACGGAACGCGCCAGAGATAGATAAAGATGTGCGAGTGTGTGCGCGAGTGTGTTTGTCGTTCTGGCCCAGGCTGCCGGAACTGCCAGCCGAGCGGAGAAATGCAATATCGAAAATAACTAATTTGAATATTCATCTGGTCGGAAGGTATAAAAATCGGATCCGATACGGAACGACCGAAGCAGTGTGAGTGTGTTTGTACCCGGGGTCTTCCAAAATTGTTTCGTTTTTCTGGCGTCGGTGGTGGTGGTGGTGGTGGTGGGGACAGAGACGAATTCATTTATTTTTGCATCGTAAAGCCACCGCAAAACAGACTGCGGTGTGGCGAGACACTCGGCAGAGAAATATATGTTTTGCATTTGAATCCGTTTTTATTTTCTGGCCGGTTGTTTGGGCGCTATCGCTCACTCAATCAGACCGGCGCTCTTTGGAGCATATTTTTGCACGATTTTTTTTTTGTTCTTTTGCCCAACGCCAACGATGGAGAATAAGTTAATCAAATTAAGAGCGAAGTAGTTTACGAAACTCCACGACCAACACACACACACACGCTCACCTGCATCCGTTAGATCCTTTTCATCTCCGGTGCAAGTGTGTGTGTGTGTGTGTTATGTCTTCATGCGGATCGTTCTCACCCATCACCAGATGGGAACGTCTTTCCATGCATTTCTAAAACGCAGACTTGAAAGACAAACATCGTTTCTTCCCCGTCCCGGAAACTAATCCTGGCGGTGGTGGCGGTGGTGGCGGTGGTTCCGGATGACCTGAATATCAGAGACACCGCAGCAGCAGCAGCAGCAGCCCAGGAAACGACTAGGACGATGAGACTCAAAAGTCGATTTACTTAACCCAGTAAATCTGAAGAAAGGCGGAAGAAACACCAAGATAAACCACGTCGTCGTCGTCGTCGTCCAGGAGATATCGCTTTTCTGCATGGCAGCTTTTCCGTTGAAGTTCGTTCTGAAATCGTCTCCTATATTCTTCGCAAACAGCCAACTGGGGGCAACTAAGTTGCGTTCGGTGGCCCAGTCAGTTCGGGGCGGGGAGGATTTGCGATCGTAAAGTCGTTAAAAGTATTACGTCCCACAGTGTTTGCTATAATTTCGTCCATTGCAGGAACTCGTTTTCCGTCTAATGGTGCTCGAATCGAGAGTCAAGGTTTTTGAGGAACAAAAAAAAACCTCATGAACTTAAAGAATCTTGAAGCCAAAAAAAAAAAATAGTTTTGAAAAAAAACTGCTATTTAGGAGACCTTTTTTCAGACTGAAGAGGTTCCTTCTTCATGAGATTCGATCGTATTTTTGTTCCGTGCGTTTTTGTAGGACGTTGATAAGCTGTTCATCAGTAGTACTCTCACAAACTCCCTCTGTAATTGATACGATCGCGATAGGCTCATCATTCCGGTAAACGCTCCAAACGGAGACTACGGAATGATCTACTCTTTTCCATCCATCCCAAACCGCACAGCCCATTTTTCCCTCAGACATCGTGTCTCGGCATGTTCCAAAGGAGCAACGTGCAAGAAAAAAAAATACCCCAACAACCCGAAACTAAGAGCGAATCAGTGACAATCCATTTGAAATGCGACGACGACACCGGGCCACAGCCGGCTGGAGGTGAATAGGAAACAGAGAGCGACCGAAAAAAAAACCCATACACATACCCGCCCAGTAGTCAACCGCGTTATCTTGCGACTCAAGCTTGACTGAGTTTTCCGACATATCCGTCGTACTACGGGGAGGGTGGTGGAGGGGGCAGCTCACCGTCTTCTTGTTCTGCAACCCGCCGCGTTCTATTCTTTACCGTCTAGCAGGCGGGGTGACATTTCCGACATCGGGAGTAGTCGCACTTTCCCGGGCCGCGACGGTGTGGTGTTCCCATTTCCCCCCCTTCCCCATTTGCATTCGGAATGCGTGCGTGCACGGGGAGAGCCGCGTGTGTCGTCTGCACGATTTGCGTTCCTTCGGTTTTGCGCTCCAGACGGATGGCAAACGGCATCAGGAGGCTGTGCGACACATGTGTTGTCTCTCGCGTGCCAAATGGGAATTCGTCGGCTTTTTCTCCGCCGTTGTGTATTTTCCTTTTCATTTTTTTCTTGTTCTACCGGGAAGCTAAAGACACCAGATGCAGCCACCGATGCACGACACACCGACGACGGCATCATCAAGGGACGGCAGTAGCAAAAAAAAAACGGCATAACTTTACCATGTAAATTACCAGCACCACAGCAGCAGCACTGCAGATGCACCACTCACGACTGCTGCTGCATCAAAAGCACCAGCTGCATTCGGTGAAAGAGATGGCCGGATGGTTTTCCCGCCCGGTGGCAAACAACAATCACGCCATTTCATTCCCTCCGCAAGTCGGCCGCTTGCTATGATTTGCTTTTGCGATTTCTCACCTTTTCCCGGGCTCTCACTCTCACTCACTCGCAGGCACTCGGAAGCTGCTCTCACTCACTCACTCACTCACTCGCCCGTCGTGTGGAAAACCACGCATACACACACACACACACACACACCCACATACATATGTGATGAAGAGGGGGTGGGGGGTGGGTGGGTGAGCATAACACGCTGCTGCAAAATGGTTTCGAAGCCAAGTAGCAGCCGCAGGCGGCGGAAAACTCGCTCATCGTTTTTCCACTTTCCGGGGGTACACACGTACACACCGGCACGGATGGGGAGGGGAGGGAGCATGTGTGTGTATGTATGTGTGTGTCACACATACACAGCAGTACGGGCCCCGTGTGCATCCAGCAGGAGGCACGCGCGCACGCATGGATGCACCATTATGTGGGGTTTTTGTAGGCCCGCGCGCCGCTGCACATTGTGGGTGGGCAAAACAGCCCGATTTTCCCGGGGAAAAGCGTGCCGACACACAACACGTCGTCCTAACTGCCGGGTAGACCTAGTCACACACACACATACACATACACGCGAAGGGTATGCTTCCTAAAAACCGACGGATGGTTCGACAGACGGAGTTTGTGGGTTGGTTGGGGATGGAAGGGGGGAGTGAGTGAGCGAGCGAGCGAGCCGCTCACACAGGATTTTCCACCGGTTTGCCCGGTGCACGGTGATGGTGGAGGAGTTTTTCGTTATCACGTAATTTCCGCCGTCGCCGGTCGGCTCAAGTTTTTGTCTGGTGGTGTAGAAGGCTCTTTGGTTTCTCGCGTGCTGGGGGTGGAGGGGTGGTGGGGAGATTGAGAGGCGCACATACACACGCGCACACATGAAAAGCGGAGCGCAATTTTCCGATAATCATTCTTCCTGCTCCAACTCCACATACACAGGAAACATACATCTACCTTTTGCAGCTTCCTTCTAGTTGAAAAGGCACAAAACATACACGCACACACACACACACACATACGTGTTACATCGGTGCGCAAGAAGAAAAAGAAAAGGAATGAGATGGGAAGAAATTATGTTTTCCTCGCCTACCGTCGGCGGAACCGGCAGGAAAAGGGCAGGGAAAGGGAAAAAACCTTGACGCGGAAAGCGAAAGAAAATCCTAGCCGCCGTTTCTCTGCGCCCGGACATGGGCCTCTTTCTAATGCCTACTGTACACCCACACATACGTACGTCTACACACACCGTTGTCACTTTTGCTGACATTTTCCCATTTCCTGTGGCGTCTTCGGAGGGTGGGGGGAAGGACACCCACCCGGAGCTAGATTTATCCTTTCCGCATTTGCCTTCCTTTTATTTGTCGCTCGATGTTTTTAATTTTTTCTTGTTTTCTTTTTTTTTCTACCTTTCGTTTTGTCGATCCCAAGGCTAGTTTGGGAGTTGGGACGTGCTGGGGACAGCGAAAAAAAATCTATATTTATTAGGTTCGTGAGAAAGTTTCCAGTTGCAGAGTGGTGACGGTGGTAAGAAAAGTTTGATTTACGCCTTAAATTCAGTTAATATGGAAAGTATTTTCATCGCGTCAAAAAGGACCCGCCAAACGTTTGGGATTTAGAGTCGAAAATGTTCGTTAAAAACTCATTGTACAACGTTTAACCATTGTTCCACACGAACGGATGATTTTAGTCAATTTTAGAACCAACTTTACAATTGGAGACTAAACAAGCATTAGGGATTATATGCTATTTAGTAAAAACTCATTCAAATGTTTTCGGGATAAAAGAAGTTTGTCACCTTGATAGCAAAATATTGATCGAAAAAACCCGGAAAAGGCTCACTTACGTAGCGGACGACCCAAACCGCGTACACAACCGAAAAAACCTTCCCGAAACTCCCCACGGGCTCGTGGCGCAGAAGAAGTTGCGTTTTGCTGCCGGTGGCATTTTCATCTTTATTCCTCGAACTCGGTTTCCCTCGGTCCAAAGGAAAACAAGATAAATTCACTTATCACTGTCGCTATGTGTTGCGTCCATCGTCCATCCCTCCCTCATTCACCGACAAACACACACACGTCAAATGGGGGCCAAATGGGGGTGCCACATGTGAGCAATTTGGGCACCAACCGGTCGGTAAAAATCGAACATCATCCTGGAGGAAAAAAAACAAACGGCAGACACAATTGCGCGCTGCCATCGAGACGGTATGATCTCGGTTGCTCTCCGATCTCTTAAAATATTCATACTGACACCAGCTCGAAAAACAAAAAATAAAAACAAACATTAATGCCTTTAGGGGTGAATTTAGGGCGGGCCTTGTTTGTTTCCTTTCGTCTGCCGCCAACCACGTTCGGGAAACAATGGGAGACGGGGATGAGGGGCCTTCCGCCTTCTCCACGAGATAATGTGTTTTTCCGTCGGTGTCACCGCAGTCTTATCAACACTGCCAGGGGAAAAAAGCTCAATTTCGTTCGCTTCGTCCTCCGCCCCGGTTCTCTTATTTTGTCATTAGTCGTCGAACATGAAACCACCTCCACCACCACCAATAATTTCAGCGAAATACTGCACACGTGCGTATAGCAGATGCTTCCCCCTCGCACTCCCTCTTTCCGCCCTCCATACACAGCCCAACCGTTCCTCTTATCTCGAGTGAAGGTGAATTTCTTTAACAATGTGTTTTATGGGCTTTCCTTTCCGCGAATCTGTGACATGTCTCCAGCTTATGGAGACATAAAAATAACCTCTTCACGTCACCTACCTTTCAGTGGGGTTTTGTTACCTGTTTTTTTTTCTTCTACTTCTTCTTCTTATCTGCGCCTCCCAACAGAAGACGGCGAAGAGCGCGAATTATAAAAGTTGAATGAAGCAGCAGCAGCAGCCGATGGATGCGCCATCAATCGCACGTCAATTTACCCTGACAGACTGACACACAACCGCGAAGACCGAAAGCTGCCAGGGCACTTGCTTCATCTGGACTCACTTCCCACCCTCCCCCGAAGGACGAAACTATCGACGAACGGCGAACGGCGAGATTTCTTTGCTACTGAGAAAGAGAGAGACACACGTGAAGCAACGGGTGCGCGTATGGATTTGATTTTGATAATTTTTACGAAAATATTCACTGTATTTACAAAAAAATATATATAATATAAACATAAAACGAAGTGTGGGGCACATTTTCCTGCCGGTTTTTTTTTTTTTTTTCGTCGGTCGGAACCGAAACCGGCGAAACAAAACAACTACACGGACACTCCTAAAACCGCGACAATCATGTTTAAATTATTGGTTTCTCTTTCCCTTCTCTATCGTTTTGCCTTATCAACACGAAAGTTAGCCATATAGCGGGGCGTGGTACAGATTTGAGTCCTTCTTTCTGGGCCATTTTTATGGATGTATTTGTTTTTTTTTCTATACAACATTCGTTAGTTAGTTTCGCGTTTGTTTTGTTTTTTTTTTTTTGTTCTTCTTTGCGCCACTTACAATGGTAAAGAAAAGGAAAATGCATTTTGCGTGCACACCTGCATGCGTCAGCGTGTGTGTGTGTTTCTTTTAATAAGGATTTTCCACGACTTGACACACACAGAGCAGCACAACATGGCGCGTGGGCACACTTTACGCTCTTCTGTTCGACTTTTCATCCCAAATTCGCCCGATTATTCGCGAGAAAAAAAAATGGAGTCAGACCATGTGTTCCGGGGAGTCATACTAGCGCTGAGGCGTGAGTCGGTGGAAGGAAAAATACTGATGATACACTCCAGAAAAGCAGAAAAAACCGAGACTCGAAACGTCTTCTCAGCGAGTCCTACATACACGTAGAGAACGTTCATTAATACAAAAAAAAAAGATTTTTCATGCAGAAAGATTCCACACAAAATGGCGTTTGGAACGCATTAGCGCCTAAATGTATGCAATCGGACAGGCGAAACGCACCCGAAAAGTATGCAAATCGCACCACAAAACGCTCGTATAACGACGCCTTTTTTATCGGTTAATTCAATAAACGTTTCCCACCAAGTTCGTGTTCCCTTACACATTGACTATTGACTATTGTGGTAAATTGTGGTTAAGTGATGAAATAAAATAACTTAAAGCATATCTCACACACACACATTCGCTCTCCCGCTCGCTTGCTTGCTCTTCCCCTTACTAACCCACCACCAACTGCAGTGGTGAGGGTTCAAAAAAAAAAGGAAAGCTTATTTCACACGATTATGACTTTAAAAATAACGCAAACCGGAGTGGATAATTTAAACAAAAAAAACACGATGCGTGTGTGATGATAGAGTGTCGTTATGATATTCGGTCAGTCTTCTCAGTGCCCGCAGCGGCAGTCACGAGGATCGTCGTGGTGCTCGTGGGACGGGTGGGGGGGAAGGGGGTTATTTTGTTGTAGTAGTAACCAACTAAAGCATTAACACACACCTTGGGGAAAGCGGTGTGTGGTGTCGGGGCGCTTGCAAAAGACAGTCCTACATTTTTCCTAGTGCTTTTCACGAATGGTGGGCCGAATCGGGTGGGGGGCAGGAGGTCGAATTGTGGGTTTAATGGTTGCACGTTAGGGTGACGTGTTTCGTTTTTGTAGTTAATTTTTTTTTTTTTTGTACAATTTCCAATTTTTTAATAGCATTTTTCCTACTAGCTCCTACTTGAGAGTTCTGCTTGCCTACAACGAAAGAAATAACACACGATGTTGTGTCGTTCTTTTTTTCCGCGTCTCTTACTAATCTCGTTTAAATTAATATCACTCGCTCTACTACAGGACTACAGTGGGGTCGTGGGGGAGGATTTTTTCGTGTGTGTGTGTGTATAAGGATGTGTTTTTGTCTCGGTTTGTCATAAACGGGCGGCCGCGAAGAGCCGGAATGGGAATTCACATTTTTCCGCGCACCTAGTACAACAACGAAAATCCGCGTGCATTAAATACTACTATAAACACACACGGAACGTGGCACGAGCGCGCGCGCGCACACACACACACACGCTCCGTTTTCCGAGACGTTGGTCACAGTTCTAGCTCCTATTCGAACGCGGCTGGAGGGTCCTCTGCTATGTATGACTATGTTTCGGGGTTTGCACCCCAAAAGTATCACTCCCCACAAATCCGGCATCTCTGCAACTCTCACGCTCTCTCTCTCTCTCGCTCTCGGATCCGGCAAAAGGGGTTTGGTGACGGGGCTTGATGGGAGAGGTACATGGGATGGACCCTAGAGGACGTACGGACAGCCGACGAATGGGACGACGGGACACAGCGGGTTCAACCGAAGGACCGCCGACAGTGGATGGCAGCAGCAGTGGCCGAGGTGGTGGATGGTGGTGGTGCATCGCCTGCGTGACCACCTTCTCCGCCTATTCCTCCACCTTCTCCTTCTCCTCCGTCCTCGCGCTCATCAAACGGCTCTCAGCTGAACGTTCGCCAACTGCTGCCGGGCCATCCGTCGCATCGGCCGTACGCGAGCGTGACCACCACCAACATCACCAGGGCGACTGCTGAGGACGACAAGGCGCTCACGCCAACACCGCCATTGTTGTACGTCAGCTCCTCGTTCTTCACCACCTCGTTCGGGTGTTTGTCGTACTCTTTCGTCTTCTTCGTCGGCTTGCTCTGGCCCGGATGCACATTGGACGGGGGGTTGTTGTTGTTGTTGTTGTTGTAGTTATGAGTATTAATGTTACCGTACACGGTCGACCCGCCGATGCCCGTGCCACTGTTGATCGAGGTCCGGGGCGGTGAGGCGGTGTAGTGGTGGTTGTGCCGCCCATTCGCACCGATCGCGGGCGTCGCGGGCGGGGGACGCACGTGGGGCGGTAGGTGCGGTGGCTGCTGGTGCTGCTGGCCATCGTTCCACACCGGCCAGTTGACCGTGTTCTGCACGATGTTGCCCTGGCTGGTGTTGATGGCCGGTGGCAGCAGCCGCGAGTTCGGATCGAACGCATCGATCGAGATGGTGTTGTTGCTGTTGATGGACACGCCGCTGCCGGTGGTGCCATCGTGCGAGTGGCCACCACCGATCACCGTCCCGTTCGACGGCAGATGCCCGTGATGCAACTGCTGCTGCTGCTGCTGCTGCTGGTCGTCCGCGCAGCACACCTTGAAGACGACCTTCATGTTGTCGGTGGTACAGCGGCCCCCTATCCGCCGGTGCAGATCGTCCTTGGAGGAGGTGGAGATGAAGTAGTAGTCGTTGCCCGGTAGGAACTCGAGACCGCCCGGCTGCGGCGTGAACGGCCGGAACGTGATCGTGAAGAACATCAGCTTGTTCGGCTTGTCGCAGATGGCGATGATGCGCGGATCGTGGTTCGTGATCCGACACGTCTCGTACTCCACCTTCGACACGTTGTAGATGATGTACTTCTCCGTCTCGTTGTCGAACGTGCCCGGCTCGTACACCGGGCAGATGATATGCACCTGATCGTACTCGAACTGCGAGTTGCCCTTGTTCACGTCGATGATGTGGTCGGTGTTGTCGATCCGGAAGATGCTGTTCGTCGTGTTCCAGTGCATGTAGAACGTTTTGGCACAGTGCAGCACGGTCGGCTGGAGCACGACCAGCTGCAGTGCGATCACGAGGGCGACGGTAAGGGCGGGACTGGTGCCGAGCCCGGGCAGGCAGCACCGAAGCCGCGCGTTCACGTTTCTGTACCGACGTCGCTTCGACGTCAGTGTGTCACTGTCGGGTGATGCTAGGTGGCTTCCACTACTGCTACTACTATTACTCCTTCGCCAGCTGCTGCTTCTGCTGCTGTTGCTGTTGCTACTGCTGCTGCTGGTACTACACGTTCGCCTCTGCCACCTCCGTGTATTTCGAACACCTTCTGCCCGTTGTCGTTCGCCGCTGTCTGCTGTGTTTTCTAGCGTTGTCGCCTCCATACTGCTGCTATAGCAACCGCTCTTGTTGCCTCTGTGATGATGGTGATGGCTGTTTCGCGCCTTCATCCTGCCAGCATCGCCTACTACTGTCGCCGGTTTGGGTTTTGTATCTTTATTTTCACAAGCACACACGCAACACTTGAAGAGTTCAGCAGGAGTTCGGGACGAAGTCAACCGATGATCCGGAGATGGTTTGTCATCCACCCAGGCACACTGTGACGCGTTTCTTATCGGCGCAACCGAACCAAGGTCGTCGTTGTTGACATTCTCCGATGTTTGCCGTACCACCAGGCGGCACAGGAAAAACTCTATCGGCGCGTTTCGAATCCAAGGCCAATAATACACACGCGCTCACACACACACATACACCCGGGAGATTTATGTTGAGTGCTTTCCGCTGTTCACACTCCTTTCCGCGCTCTCTTCCACCCACTACCCAGCGGCAAACAAATCACAAGCCTCCCTCCCCCCCTGGAGGAGGCCCGGCACAGCAACGATAAATTGAATTCGCGACGCGACGCGAGTTGTTTTTATTATTATTTTTTTTTGTTTCGGCCTCACTTTCTGTGTTTGCTCACTTTCCGGGGAGCCCCGCGATTCGATTCGCCAATTTTAATCTTCTTCCGCTGGGGGCAAACACGAAACAATAGGAGGAAGCGTTTACGCACGCACACACGCACGTACACACGCGGAGCAGCACAATCGAAATTTTTCAACCATTTTCTTTGCCTTTATCTTTTTTTCCCTTTTTTCCTTGCTTTCTCGCTCGCTCGTGGCTTATTTTCAAACTTTTTTTTTTGTTGAACGCACTTTGCCGGTAACAAGCACAACGCGGCGGGCTTGTGTAGGTGGTAGAGGTGGAGTAGAATACACGGGGGTGCACCAGCACCGCACACACTTGCGCGCTCGTTTACACACACTCGCGCACACACACACACACACACACGCTCGCACGCACCTTTTTCGGGGCTTATTATTCTTCCTCCGCTTTGGCCTTTTTTATTTGGGCGATTTTTTTGTGTGTTGCTTCTTCCTTCTTCCGTGCGCACATGCACACGCACAGACACACACCACACACCCAACACACCGATTCTGCCTTCTCACTCACACTCGCTCGCTCCTTTCTCGGTGTGTTTTAATTTAGCCTTTTTCACAGAGAATAAAAAAGCGAGCCAACGCAACCACGCACACACACACGCAGGCGAGCGTGGAAATTAAAATAAAACCACACCGCACTCTCCACCGCTTCCGCCGCCTTCCACAACTGAACGATTTCACGCACCCATCGCCTCTCAAGCCGGCTTAACCAATCGATTTGGAAACGGGGTTGGATTGAAACGATTTTTCCATTCCTTCAACTGATCTTGCCCTTTACCCGTCGATCGACACGAGGGTTGATCAAACTCGGAGGTTTAGTAGTGCACACACACACGCATCGCTTTCAGACACTTTTTGGTTCTTTCTTCCCGTGTAGGATCCGATACTTTATTCCGCGGGTATCAGTTGGCTTCTAGCAAGTACGAACTTGTAGCATCGCGACAAACTCGACCGTTTTCCTTCGAGAAGGTGTTTAGCGGGAACCAGGATGCGTTCAGAGCGTTGGACTGCTCTTCAATCAGATCCGGTAAAATGCAATGTTTCGGCCCAACTAAACAAAGTTCGAACTGTTAAAATTCTTTAATATCGGAAAACAGCGCGACGCGGCAACGTCCAGCAACTTCGAACTTTTTTTATTAACTGACAAAAAGTAGAAGAATACGCAACTGTCAGCCGGACCAGCCAACGATTGCCAGCTGCGAACCCGAAACCAGCCTCCACTGTGGGGAAGTGAGCAGCCGAAGAATTTTGTCAGAACGGGACGCAAGACGGTGGATTTGTCTTGCAAACGTGCACGATCAGAAAGAGATGCCGCGAGAATCACGCAAATTGATTCGAGCAGCTCACGAACCGCCTCGAGCAGACCCGAGCGCGTTAGGCGTGTGAGTGAGCAGGACGGATAGCTGCCCGTATCTCGCTCCAAGCAACCGGCGGGACGAGTCGAGTAGTGCCGAAGTGAGACGTGAGATGTGGGAGACTGCACACCGGACGCTGCAATTGAAAGCGTCTCACTATGGATTCGTGAAAAATCGGATTATTTTTAAGCGTGTGTGCGTGTGAAGTAAATGAAAATACTTCGGCGTTTGTTTGGTTGTGTGCGTGTTCGGACTTGTTTTTCGCCTTCCCGCTTGTGCCGTGTTCCTGCTCGCTCTTTCTTGCGCACCTACAGGCGATTGGAAGGAAGCTATCGTTCGTGCTGGCGCGATGAATCATTCCCGGCGGGAGAAAATGCACTATGAAGATCATAAAACATGTTCCGTCGGGTTGCAGCAGCCAGATGATCGAGTTGCAGAAACAGAGATGCCCAGTTTCCACTGCAACTAGCGCATCACGGGAGAAGTGAAGTGTTTTCCTTTCTTGCTTCAGGGTTACTTTATCTCCTTTAACAAACCTTGACCAGGAAATGAGCAATCAAAAGTGCTCGTACCCAAATACCGACGGCGATAAGGATCGGGTAATTTTTGTGGACGAAGTGTTTACGTCACCTAGCGCGCGCTGAAAGTAACACCACCGAAATGCGGAATCAAAGATCTATCCAAATTGCTTCATAAAAAAGGTTCGTTCGCATTCACCCCAGCAACGCGCCTTTATCAATCGGCACCTCGGGGTGTGTTTGAGAGTCGTAAAAACAGCAGCCACCCAGAACGTGTCGTTTGATCGCTTTAACGATTCTATCCTTCGAACGGATTCTTTAGGACCTCCTACTCTAAAACACACACACACACACACACAACAACCGCATGGGACTTCATCCGTCGTCGGACTTGGCAACACTGTAACATGTCGACGCGCGTTGATTTTGCCTCCCCATTCCCGCACGAACGTTCATAAAAGAAACGTTCCACTTCCGGCCCGGAAGCGCTCACGGTAACCCGAAATTAAGGCCCACGACGGACGCAAACCAAAGCTAAAGGGATGGCGGGTGGGTCACAGCAATGGAAAAAATCCTTCCACTATTTGCCGTAATAATTAAAGTCTTTATCGTTCGCTACGCAATCACTGCCACCGACGATGGGAGGGGAAGAGGAGGAGCGGCGATAGGGGAGGGGGAGAAATTACCCCCAAATGGTGGCAGCAAAACTGTCCCGACGACGGAGGTCCGGAGACCCCGATCGATTTTCTGATTAATTTATGCTCCTGCATTGTGGAACGGACCCAGTGTGCAGCGGGTCCATCGTCGGCGTTGTCGGACCCATGTAACCGGGTTTGCAATTTAGCCGGCTCTTTACGTGTGTGTGAGTGTTGGTGTGTTTGTTGAAGAAATAAAATTAGCCAAATCCACCCTGTCCCCACCAGCGAAGGATAAGGCGCAACTAGGTGCAGTTCCTGGCGCGGTAAATGGCTTACCATCGACGACGTCGGCATCGTTTCGTTGATTATAGACATTACAGCATTTCACTAAATCGGCCAGCCCCGTGGAGTACCCGGGAGGGAGAGAAGGATGGAACATTGGAGAACGTTCCGTTCGGTTCCGGTTCGTGTAAGAAGGAAGTATCGATTTCAGGGAACCGGGGAGGACCCCGTGCGGTCAGGCACCGTGTGGTCAGGAATCATCAGACTCATGATTACGCTGGAGCTACCTTAAATGGTTTACGAACCTTATCCCTCCCTCTCTCCCTGACTCTCTCTTTCACTGTCTTATCGTCCACCGAAGGAGGTCCTTTTTGAGCCACCACCGTCGATGAAACATCAATTTTTGCTCTGCCCCGGATCCCTCACACCAGGAATCATTTTCCGCTTTCTATTTATTCACCAGCGCGCGTTTGGAGTCCGCCCGGCCGATCAGTTCCGGGGGAGCACGAACATATGGTAGAAAAAGGCGAGAGTAGAAAAAACAGAGCATCCGAATAAACAAATACACACACTCATGGCAGTCGAAGGGAAGAGGCAAGGGACGCACGGGGGTTGCTGCTGCGGCGGGAAGATCCTTTCCAGTCAATTACATCAATTTATACAACCGAACTGTCGATGCAAGGGAGCAGCGAAAAAAGGCAGCGTTTCGGTCCGGCCTCAGGTTTGTGGGGCGGACGTATTTTCGTCTTTGGGGAAAACCGGCGTGGGGAAAAACGGTCCGACGGCCGACCATTAAGAATCGAAGAAGGGTCTGCCCCTCGTAGTAGGATTGCTTTGAAAATGCCAAGTCCTTTCATCCCCGTAGCCGGGGCGGAGGAAAAAAAAGAGCGTTACGTAAATCATACGCTCTTCTCTTCTGGTCCGGGATCTCTGCTGCTCTGGAGATTTTTGTTTTTCTGTTCATCTAGTTCTAGAGTTCTAATGGAAATTTATTACACACAATGTTGAGTTGCGGCACGCTCAAGAGCCGGGAGCTTGTTATTTCGTTTGCAAAGAAATCCACCTCCCGAAAATCATTCCTTAATTAATTTGGTCTAATAGTTTCGTCGGGCAAACATGTTCGATGAGTCACACGTTTTGCTTCTTGATTCGATTTTCTACCATTCAATGGGGGAACTAAGGTGATGGCTACCTTGGTCTGAGACATGTTTCTGATATGTAAATCGTATGTTAATACCCTAAACGCATATTTTAGCACGAGAAAAATAATTATAGTTTATGGAAATACATTATTGAAGCTATTGTAAATCGTATAAAAAATGAAGTGAGATAAATTCGACGCATTCTGAGTGAATAAGAATATGATTGTCGTTCTTTCTCACCCAAGCAACTCACAAACTCAGTATTTTGACTTAAGCTCTTACTAGCGGGTTCTAGGCAAAGAGAATCCAATTTCAAGAGTCAATTTCAAGACTCCCGATTATAAAGAAACATACCAGATATTTTTTTCTCGCATTGCTTTCGCTCCTAGTCGGAATAATAAAAAGGAATAGTCCAACCATTTTTTTAACCTAGTAATTGCAATAATTTTATTTATTTATTTCTTTAAATCTTAACGTTTTTTAAATGAAAAACTATTATTTATTTAATGCCCACAAAATAAGGAATGCAATTACTGCAATACAACTTCAACGCGAATCTTAATTTCCTTCTATCCTTTCGCTTGAAAATCCATTTAGTTCGCCCCTACTCCATTGAACACGCTCCGTTCGTTTTTCAAACAGGCCTCTTTGTCCAATGGGGCGACCGATTTACCGGAAGCAACGCGTTTAGCGACGGGTAAAGTTACTTAATAAATGATGCTAACTACAGGAGACGGCGACAGAGACTGAGCCTTACAGGTAAGAAGAAAAAAGGCATGCCCTTTTCGAAGGTATATAAGACATGATCGAGCATTTAAGGTGCGGAGAGAATGCAGGCGAACGGGAGGGTGGGAGCAGATGAAGTTGATCCTTTCCTTACCCCTCGCTTATGGTCGAAGAGGGAGGTTGGGAGCAACGGTACAAAAACTGTGGAACGGTCTTGGTCTTGGTCGTAACGTAATTACCAAAAATCAATACTCCACAACTCGGGACACGGGACGGGGAAGTGGGAAAGGGATTGGCAGCGATTTCACGGAAATATGTGTACAATGTTTATGCGGCTCTCATAAAGAAGGAACTCATGTTTTACCACCACCAACACCAGCACCACACTGCCTGTCGGCGTGTGTATGTGGTCGAGCTTTGCGCGCGCGAACTTTGCGTTTTGCGTCCGAAGGAAAAGTGATTAAGGATGCAAACTATCATAAATCATGCGATGTTGATGATTAAATTAAATTACTCCGAGACCCATCCACGCTTTCAAAAACCGGGGAGGGGTCTTCTGCGCAACGACAGTAGCGGTGATGGTGTCGGGGTTGTAGGCCGGGGTCATTTGATGATAATTTAAGCCATTTTTACCCACCACCACCATCGCCGCGCACCGTAAGAGGATCTTTTATTCCCCTCACGTTTATTCCCGCTTCCAGTGGTGCGGACTGAAGTGGGTCGGAAAATCCTGCCCGATTTCCTTGTAATTCAACAGAGCGTGCCGTCGTCTCTTCAGGTCGGCCCTGCCCCGGGATCACATTATTCGGACGTTGTTCTTCGCGCGTAAGGAAGTAGTAAAAACGGAAGTGCGAAACAACAGCTCTACTCACAGAGCGCACAAACAAACACACACACACACACACACACACACACACACACATACACACTGAAGATCCTTTCCGTCCGATATTAGGAACCGGGCAGAATGTAATTTGCATAGCGGGGAGGGAAATTATTAAAACTCGGTGGAAAACCACCGCCACGCCACACATCTAATCATCGCCATCATCATCATCGACGTAATGTATGGGCGATTTTTTTCTCTGTTTGTGTATGTGTGTTTTGGAGGAGTTTTGTAAAATATAATAAAAATTTGCACACTTGGATGTGAGGCGAAATTCGTGGCGAATCGAGTGTTGCTAGGGCGTTGTTATGGGTGTTTTTAGCACTTAGTGTTTGATTTTTGCGATCGAACATTTCACGCATTTTTTTTTTGTTTTTTTTTTCGTAAGGAGAGATTTAATTCAATTGTTTCCGATTAAGCACTTATCTTTAAATGAGTAAAAATTTGTCATCAAATCATTTGTCCGCAGTTAATTCCCTACAGTGGTGATCCAATATATAAGAATAACAACCAAAAACCAGACAAATCGAACAGAATCCAAATTGATTTATATTTATTATACAAAAGCTTTCTTTTAGAATGTTATAGATACTTAAAAAAGGGATGACATATTTGAAAATTTTAATATCTTCTTCACATTTTTATTTCACTATTAATAAAATAGTATAAAATCCGTTAAAATAAGAAGAAAATATTTCAAAAAATATTTCAAACAAGGAACAACCCTTTTCTACACTTTTAATATACGAAAAAATCTTCCTCTTCTCATATTAACTCCACAACAAATTTCAATTCGCTGCCAAATTCGTCAAACAACACGCAAAAAAAATGGAATAATTATCCTGCGTAGCAAATATTATATTTTGCGCTGAGTTAAGAGCGAAAATACGTTTCAAACAGTAAAGAGAAAAAAAACACCTCAACCACAGCTAGATGTGATTGTGTCCGCACGACGACGACGACGATCGAAAAGTTTTGCGTACGTACGTTCAGTAAAGGGTGGGAGGGATCTAAAGTGCACAATATTTTGCTTCCCTTCTGCAAAATTGTGCGAGCGCGAACTGTTGCAGCACGGCCACATCGTCATGTAATTATTTCCGTTTTCTTATCCCGCCGGTGCGTTTTTGCAAACTAGGACGCAATAAAAACTAGTACCACAGCCAACCGAAACCGAGCGCGGATTGCAAGTTGCCGCCCGTGGCCGGTCGGTTTTAGGACTTCAGTGTTCAGCTTTCCGTTCCGTTCCCTTCCTCAGTGCCTCACAACAAGTTGCTTCGAAACGATTGCATCCAACGCGAGTTGTAGCACTTTCCTTGATGGGGCCAGGGGAAAGGGAGAAGGGCGGAACGAACAGAAGGAAGCCACGCGTGCACGTGAAGAAAAGTCAACTGGCGTCGACGTCCTTGGGTTGGGTCCTCTTCAGCCAACAGACCCATGTTTCTTGGGCCGTTTTTCCACTCACCCGGCCCGTACCAACCCGGTGCGTAATGCAATAGAGAAGCGGTCGGAAAGACGAAGACGACGACGAGGAAAAAAAATAAATAAAAGGAAATTAAAAACATGCCTGCGAATGGATGGAAAAAACTGCATCGCTCATCCACCCTCAACTCGAACCTCACCCCAGCCGGCGTGGAAAATGCCTCGGGTAATTATTACATGCCGTGTCGTTGGTTTCGTATTGCACACGACGAAGAACGGGCTGGCTTTTCCTGGGAAAGGGAACGAAAACACCACACACATGCCGGTGAAAAGTTGACAAATTGGGGTTGGGAAAACCCAACCACCGGTGGTTGCCGGGGAAAAATCACATACGAGGCGCATGTGTGTATTTAGTTTGTACATTCAAACCCGCTCCCTGTTTTGTTTTTTTTTTTTTTCTTGTTCGGCTTTTCTAGGCAAAACGAAAATGTTTATTCCCTTCTGCTGTTGCTGTTGCTGTTGGAAGAAAAAAACAAGTTGCTGCAACTGCGTCGATGCACTTGGTAGGATGCTTACCGGCGTGTGTTCGAGTGCATAAAGCACCAGTACCACCACCACGTTGCAGCATTAATTTGGAATGAGAGCCTCACGAAGAGGAAAGTTTTCATTCAGTACCCCCGAAAAGGTGTGAAGTTGGTTTTCACAAACTTAATAACACACACCAAAGAAGAAAAAAAAACATCCGTCTCGGTAGTGTCGCGTAAGTAGGCGTGGGTAAGGGAACGAAAAACAAAACCCACACCGAGCAGATCATCTCCAGCGTTGAAATCTTTCCGACGGTTCGCCGCGGCAATTGATTTCCCACTATCTTCCGGATGTGTTTCGTACACTTTTCGATTCGGTTCGGTGGCATTTGCATTTGACTTACTTTTTTTTTGTTTTATTTGCAGTTTTTTTTTTTTGGGCACATTTATCTCTTCCAGCTCGGTGCACACTTTTGCGGCGGAAATACGGAAACTCTTTGCTTTTTATGTATTGATGCGAAAACAGCATTTTATTTTCGGGTTTTTGTTTATTGTTTCGTTCGCTTGTCGAAGAATCCTGATAACATTGAGCATCTGTTTGACAATTGTTGAATTATTGGTGAGCAATGTTCGAGCGTTTGAGGTATTGGAAATATACAGGCTATTTGCATTTTAAGTAAAATTCGCCTTTTCAACATGGGATTCATTACTTGAAAAGCTCCAGTTGTAGACAAAAATATGAAGAACAATGTAAATTTATAAAATATTACCGAAAAACAATTATTTTAAAAATGATTAATTGAGCCATGTGATTGGCTCATGGCATGCTGTGGTTCGTTTTTATTGGATTATTTTTCTTTTACGATTCGTAATTTTTTTTTACTTTAAACTTATATTATAAATTATTTTTTCAACCCAAAAACGAAGTTTATTACAACAATACGCCAATTTCGGGTAATTTGTTTCCTCCAAACATCTCCCCAACATGGAAACATGGCCCTAACCACCGTCTAATACTGTTTCCCCACTGAAACTGCTCCATTTCCAACGCAAAATGGACCCCCGCTTCGGGCGGGTGTGTGTGCGTGTGGTGCATAAGCGCCCTTCCCCCCGCAAAAGGGAAGCAACCAGCCTGAGGAAGGCACAAGAACGAAAAAAAAAACAAGGTGTGAAAAGGTACTTTTCGCTTTGCCTCAAAAACACAGCGCAAAACGCACCGGGGCGCGTTGTTTTCGTCCCGGGTATTCTTTTGGAAACCGTTTCAGGTCCGGGCACTACGAAAGTGACAGCTCCCGGCACCAAGACCGGCTGGCCGGGAGTGCCGAATGATGGGGAAAGGAGGACGGGTTCGGGGCCTTGGAACGCGAAATTCGATATGGAGAATTCGCACTCCCCTAGCATAGAGAACGAACCCCCCCTCGTGCGTCTATCTGTGTGTGTGTTCTGATTTGGAAAAGGGTTGCTCTCTGTCTCCATCTCTTTCGCACGCACCGAAATCGCGACGGAAAACGGAGGGATTCGCTCGACATGGGTCAAAGGGAGGAGAGACCCGGCAACCGATCAACCATGACACGCGGATGGGAAGGGGCGGTGTACCGGTGGTTCTTCCATATTATGCGTTTTTTCTTTTGTTTTTGTTTCAAGCCCCGCACTATACACCGCTTCCCCAGTCCACGGAACTCGCCTACTTGTTCGGGTAATGCACCTCCAACAAATTGTAAAAAATAAAAAATAAAGGGAAAAGCTGGAGGAAAGCGTTTCAAACGTGTGGCATATGTGTGTGGGCGGGGCTGGGGAGATAGATAGAGAGAGAGAGAGAGAGAGAGAGAGAGAGAGAGAGAGAGACAGAGAACGGCAAAAAAGTAAACGAAAACACAGAAACAAACAGCACGCAATGCAAAATGCAACGTGAGAGGTGAGTGGAAAATTAAGAAGGAAAAGAAAGGGGTTAAAAACAAAAGATCCAAAACGCACTAGAGTACACACTAGGATCGTGTGTGGGTCCGTAATTTGATCCTCTTCGATTCGGTTTCTCTCGCATGCGTGTGCATGAGTGTGTGTGCGTTCATCCCTTTTCACTCTTTTTCCGCACACAAACACAGCTTGAAGTGAAAATGAGTTTCGTAGGTAAAGTTCGCCTGCAGCGAAAGGAAACAAAAGGAAAAGGGAAGCGTTTTTTTTATTTCTTTTCTCGTGCTGGCTTTTGCTACGTTTCTTCTCTATCTCTACCGCAAAATGCACTCGGGCTCCAGCAGGTCGAGCGTTGTGGGCAGTTTTAATCTTCTTTCGTCGCTTCCTCACTTTACATTTTGCACTTTGCCACTACCGGTGCGTACGTCGGTAGTGCGATTTTTGCATGATTGAAGGTGATGGTTTTGGGGAGGGCGACGGTTTTTTTTGTCCTGTTTTTTTTTTTGATTCGGTTTCAGTCTCCAACTGCAACCGGGAACCCGACCCCACCGCTGGCTGCGATGCAAAACAGCAACAACCGAGCGCGCTGGACCCAATTTAAAATATTATATTTCATCGCATATTTGAGCCGTGTCGGTAGCGGATCGAATCCGAACCGAGCAACGGCTGCGGGATAATACATTTTTCGGTGTCGATGTATCTTTTATAAGATGCAAAAGTTTTAACTCTTGTGGAATTTCTATTGGTGATAGTATTAAGAAATATAAACACTGTAATTTGACAGTTGTCACTATCATTTTTTTTTGGCGAACAAACAAAAAGCTCCTATAGTGACTTTGAAAAACAATTTTAATATTCGCAAATTCGAAACCTAAATCCGGTTCGAACACACATCTGGCATCGCAAACTTTACGTAACCTCTTCGTGCAACTGCAGAAGGTCCAATAATACTTCCTTCTCCACGAGACTTCCTAGCCGCACCGGTTGCAGGCTGATGCATATAAAAACAATAAAATACTTTCCACCGCCGCGTTCAATCAAAATCCCGATGGCTGTCCGTGGGCATCTGTGTGTGTAAAAAGATGAATTGCAGTTACCTCCGGCAGCTCTTGCGGGAAAACCTTCGGATCTGATTTGCACACAATATCGAACCCGCGGTTCGTCCATGGTCCATCGCCATTCTTAGCGACCGACCGATGAGAAGAACCGGAATCGTGGCCGGAGACAAAAACTTCAATTTTGATGAAACTACAAACGAATCAAACATTGCTGGCAGCATCCACATCCATCCATCCATCTCGCCAATGATTGAACTTCGGCGAGGACAATTTCAAAAGCTGCGTGGGCCTTCTCCCCCCCCCCCCCCCCACTGCTGCTTCATCGCCCACCCCGACGGCATGGAAATCGAAAAATCGCGAAAACCTTTCGCTCATTTTTCGTTCGTCCGTCCATATCGAAACGAGCCGTGAAAGGGAAAAGGTGGGTGGGGGGGGGTATAAGCCCGTAAAAGGACTTCCGTGGCATTGTTTCCTGCGATGTGCGAGGACTCTTTGGGCACGGGATTCGTACGATTATTTCACGGGGCAAAAGTCGAGCGTGGGCAAAAGCGTCGGACACACGCACGCACACGACGGGCTGGATGACAAAATGCAGGGTCGCATTCGAATACAGTGTGGTGTGGTGCAGTATGTTGAATTTTTTTTTCAAATTTGCTCCAAAGTGAAGCTTTCGTTTGATTGATCAATAGTTTCAAGTTCAGCTGAACAAACATTAAAAACATTTTCAATTATCATATTTAATATCATCCACGAGAAATAATTTGAGAAAATAGCTTTAATTTATATTAATAAGTTAAATAAATTAATAAAAAAAACATAAAAAAATTTAAGTCCTTGGCGATTGCAATTTACAAATAAACACTGCACAAAAATACTGATTGGATCGTTTGGCTTGCGAAGGTATAATTTTGCCCACCCCTGTACACCGCTCCCGTACACAAACAGACCAAATCGGTGGTGCTCTGGAAAGCTCACACCCGAAGAATGCGTTCATGATTTTGGTTTGTCTTTTTGTTTTTCGTTGTTTTTTTTCGTTCCCCATGCTTAAACAAAAACTTTGCCAATACCTGGGGTGCATTCCCGCATGTGCGCTTTATTTGGCCAGTGCGCTTATTCTGCGCCGTTCGCCACCAACCGCACGATTCCCGGGATGCAGCACTACTTGCCCTTGACGTTCGCGTGGAGACATTTTTCAAAAACAGGAACGCAAAATCACGCCATCACGCGATGTTGGAGCGGCTGTGGTAGCTATGGTGACCGTGCGACGAACGGAATGGTGGCTGCGACGAAACGACGACGTCTGTCAAAACGATTATCGCCTTCACTTCACTTCAGTCCGGGACCTGACGGGAAACGATGCGAGATGAAGTCGAAAATTAAGTGCAACACTTTCCATTATTGGATTTAATGCCCCGCCTGTGTGAGTGTGCGCGCGTGCGAAGTGCTTTCGTTTCGTTTCCTCCTGATCGCCTGTTCGCGAACAATGACAGGTAAAAGTTCACATTTCTTTTGACATTCCGTCCGCCGCCGTTGGCTCAAGAAAGTTCTGTTCGCCAATACTCCCCCCGGTTTTGCGGCATTTTTCGATCGGCAGCGAAGGAATGTGCCAATTATTTCTATCGCGCTTCGATGAAGCGATACGGTGGCACAAATAGTATCAAATATTTACCGGTCCCTTACAGGAAATGCGCAAATCACGAACCAGCGCGAAACCGCGGGTCGGAACAGCACAGGATCGGCGTTGCTTCATGGTGGCCGTACCAGTCGTCGTGGGTTGCACCAAAATTGGCCTAATTGGCATCCTTCGACCACGACGGCAACGACGACGACGACGACGTCGTCGGTAAACAAGCGAGCCGAGCGTGGAGATAATTAGAGCAACATTTCCAAAATCCGTCAAACCACCGCTGCCGAGCAAACGCATTTTTCGATTCCTGTTTGGGGCGGAAAATCCCCACGAACAAAATGCGCCAAAAAAGCGGGGTGACAACCGGGGTGAGTCTATTCGGTGTGGCGGAGACGTGACAGGTAGTGTGTCAGTTCTTCGTGAGCCATCACCACAAAAACCCGGGGTGGAAAAGTTTGATCCCATTTGGAGACCGATGCAAACGTTCGCCCCAGAAATGTCAATCAGTGTGTGGAGAAGGAAGGTTTTGCAAGTGCCGACCGAAAGTGTCAATTCCGTGGGCAACTAATTGCTGAGTTTTTGAGGCAGAAACCTGATGCGTCAGTCATTGGCACCGAGCAAACAGCGTACCAGCTTCCCGTGAAGCGAGTTATTAGTAACCGGGATTGTGATATTGATTTGTTGGAAATACCGAACCGGACATCCTGTCCGGAATATGTATGTAACTCCTGCACGAATTTTGCCGTGGTTTGTGTAGTGCAGTTATTGAAATTTCCACATCGCTCAAATTGTCTCGGAATGGAGACATGCTTCGGGCTAAAACCCCTAGATTGATTAGGACATTGTTCGACGTGAACCGGAATTTGTCAGCCCGGTGAATGGGAAACCTCACCCGAGAGCTACATGAAAGATAATTGATACCCCGGAACTTCCCGGGAAAGGATACGTGCGGGCTTTGTTTAGGAATGAATTTCTCACAGCAGCGCATGAAATTAAACCAGCTATTACTTTTTCGAAAATCGCTCCCAACACCCAATGAATCTGGGTGGAATGTTCTCTCACCCGGATATTAATCACAACACCCGATGCTTTTATTTCTCATAAAGCTAGTTTCCCAGGAATTGGATCGAAATAAATGACTTATTGGGTGCCCCCTTCAGCACTCCTCCCCTCCAGCGCAAACATTTCTTTCACCCTTCATTAAACAAAAAGGAAATGTCAGGCGGAACACAGAAGCAAAAAAAAAACAAACGTAGCAGCATGCCTTGCACGAAAGCCGTCATTCTCGGGGCCGCTTCTCCGCCACCTTTGATTGATTTGCGATAATGTCATCAAAGTTTACGACTACGGCCCCATTCGGTCGTAAAACTTCTACAGCGTGCGCGTTCGATGGCGCAACTAGGAGGAAGAAAACGAAAACGCCAAAACTTCCGGCTCCCCACCGGAGCCGTTAAGAACGCTAAAGGAGCGAAACGCGAACGCAACTTTCCTAATCATCGGTGTGTGGTTGAAGCGTGTTTTTTTTTCTTTCCTTCGAATGGGAGGAAAAACTATTACCTGCACGCCCGGGGAACGAGGGAGCGGGAAATTACACACACTCTTTAAATTAAGAATACCTGAAAAGTCGAAACTGATTGCCTTCCACCGTGTTGTTGTAATTCGAATAATCTTCCACGGGCTTTTTTTCGACTCCATTTGTTTCTACCATTCCCGTTCACCCCAGGAACTCGTGCAAGCGCGCGCGCGCGTTTGTGTTTGTGCAAAAAAAAGGCATCGAAATGGCAAAAGCTTTGCAAAACACACGTTTGCCCAAAAAAAAGAAAAGGTGCATAAAAACTTCATCAAACAAAATGAACTCAAATCGCTCTTGGTTTTAATGTTGATTTTTTTTGTTTTGTTTTGTTAGCTTCACTTCTTGTTCCCTGCGGCTCGGAATTCTTGGGCTAAAATATAGCCCAAGCGTAAGTCAAACTTCCACCCCGACGGGCAGCGGCACAAACGCATTTGCAACCAGCAGTGTCGATTCGTTTGTATACTTTTCACCCCATCGCCACCGTCATTGTCGTCACAGGGTGGTTTGAATTTGTCAGTTTTGCTAATTGTGAAATATTTCCTTCGGCACGCAATCCGCCTCGAGGCAAACAGGCACCAAAATCGCCTGACGCCAGCGGATCCGTTCCGTTTTCGCACAACAGCAGCCGACGAAAAATGCAACCATCGACAGCATTTAAGCACATTGCGCACACGCATAACGCATAAGTGCGGTAAAACAACATAGCAGATGGAAACGGGTGGAGATGGAGTGAGACGAACCGTAAGTGTTAATGTAAGTAGAGTGGAAGAGGGAAACGAAAACAACCGGCCCCGGGTAAATGAGCCACCGGGATGCACCCAACAACGACGACAACAAGCGAGTGGAGAAAAATGTGAGAAAATGTGAAGGCTCGTTTGCGCGGTGTGCAGTTGTGTTAATGTTCCCGTTGATGATGTTACTTGATTAACTTTCTTCTATTCTCCCGCTTTCGATTCCGGCGCACGCAGACGCCGAAACAAACAACGTTACCGGCCGGAGGCCGGTGGTGTGTCCTTTTCCTTTGATTGTACACTTAATTTTGCCATTATTCACAATAATTAGCACCGAATGTATCAGTTAGGGTCCGCCGTTCGTTTATTTTGCGTCCCAGATAACGCTCGAGATCGCCCGTGCGATAAGGTATGAGAAGCGGAGAGAGAAAAGAGAGCGATGTGAAAATGTCGCACCGATGAAAAGCTAGGATATAGGCCGTCGGATCACAGGATCGTTGCCGGGGACGCGAAACGCGAAGCGATCGGGAAGGGAACGGTGGCTGGACGAGGCCGAGTCTCTTCCCCACCAATGTAGCCGGGCCAATTTTCGGACCCTTTTTTCGGTGTCAACAACGGGTTTCGCTCCCTTTAATTAAATTACCAACACGGCAAACGATGGGCGAACGCCAACAAGCGCGCGGGATCCTCCGTCTGATCTTCGACGCACAGCACGGTGGAGGGCAAGGTCTTTTCCGTGCGCCCGAGGAACAAGCGCGCATAATTACAAATTGCACTTTTTCGGCGTTTCTCGCTCTCTATCTCTCTTTCGGGGTGTCATTCGAGAGTGGGTAAAGGTTGGGGGTACCGAAGTGTGGAAGGTGCGAAATGCGGAACCGCTCGTTCGGTAGGAGGCCGCCACGATCGTTGAGCTGTTTGCCGCCGATCGTTTGGATCGGCCCGGCACGATGATGCCGCCGGGGACGGTTGGCTTTCCGCGCAATGAGATGATTGTGGGGTGAAGCCGCTTGGGCGTCTTGGTACCTTGTTAGCTTCCTCGAATGACTTACCCACCGGTGGGTTGGGGTTTGGCAAATGGGGCCCAGTCGAAAAGGGCATGCGCGTATAGGACGACGTGAAAAATTTGGTTGCCATCACACTCAAATATACAACACGCACACACAGACACACGTATGCGTCAAGGCTCAGGGAAGCGATGAAAGACAGTGCTGGATAAAATGGTTTTTAGTTGAGGCGAGAAGTAATTTTTAAATAAAAGCTATTTTATTTAAATTACACAGAGAGGTATTCACGTAGCAGAAGACTAAAACTGTAATAGAATCAAAGTACCATTACTCTCAAAAACCGTATGCCCACCTAGGTTCAATTGAATACTGAAGAAAATGCGATCCGTATATATCCACTTACGGACGAAAATAACAAACGCTAAATCGGGTTTCGATAAGCTACCAATTTGTTCGTTTTTTAGCAGCAGCGTATTAGCAGCGGCTCGACCAGCACTGTTGCCTTCCCATCGGTTGCTTAACCCGGCCGGTCTGCCCAATTTGGCTCTTCTCCCGGCGTTACTTGGCGCAAACCTCCAAAAGCACCGATGCGCGATGGCGATGATCGATGGCGAAAAGAACCGAACGTAACATAATCAGCGTTAACCACCTACCCGCCCCCTGCCCCCCCGGCAACCGGGGGGAGAGTTTTGTTTCGTTTTTAATGCCTCACCACGCCGCGGCAGCTCGGTTCGTGTTACCGAAGCCTAGTCGACTTATTGACGGTCAAAAAAGTGAGTACTTTAAGACTCCGGCCCATCCCGCCCAGTCGGAGAACGAGTGCGCATCCCCGCAACCAGAACGATCATGGTAAAACACAGGGCACACAGCAACCGGCCGTGATCCTTGGGGCGGGGAGACGAGACCCCCTGGAGGTTCTCGCATTGCCTTGCATCCAAATTGCATCCAGTGCGTTCCCAGGACGCCCATGGGGCGGGCGGGAATGGTCGAGGAAGAAATAATTTAGGAGAGAAAATCGACATTTGATATCTTCTCGTTTCGCGCTTCGAGTCTCGTTATTCAATTACACTGCCATCCCTGAACCGGATCCGCATGTTCTGGGTGTATTTTTTTTTGTATTCTTCTTTAAGTCCCGAAACGGGAACCCGGAGATGAAACGGAACGCAAATGAATGCCGCACGGCATCTCCGGTCCGGTCCACCGTGGCCGTGTTGCTGCTTCTCACCACCAGGACACCTCAATTTGTCCTGCCCCGGCGCGGTTTGTTGCGTGTGGCGCAAGCGTTTTCACACTCTTCCGTGTCCCGAAAAAGCGCCGGAGCGAGTGGGAGAGAGGATGCGAGAGGAGCTCGTCGTCGTGGCAAAAAAAGGTGCAAAAAGGAACTTGACAACCGTGCGTACAGTCCGGGGGAAGCACACAGGACAGGTCGTCCCGCCGGACGGACTGCGTTCTGCTGCGTGTCCAAGCGCAACCGGTGCAATCGCGCGGAAGAGGCGAAAGCAAAACCCGGGAAAGAAACCATCCCTGTCAGTTGGTGGTGAAATATGAGTTCCGTCGTTCGTTGCGCACATCCTTTTGATCCTTTCCGCTCCATCGTCCGCTTTTCGCTTCTCGCTCTCTGGCGAGGCACTCGTGGTCCGAAAGTTTCGGTTAACATTGTTGACGCTTGATTGCATTTCTTGCACTTTGCAACGGAGGGTCAACGTTGCGGAGATTTATTTGAAACTGCACGGAACAATGGGAAGCAAACGACGCCGTTAACATCCCACAAACGCAGCGGTGCACCCCGATGAGGCAACGGGCACCGGGTGCGGTGGTGCTGGTATTAAATGATGATGATTTTTTATGACTTGTCAATGAACGTTCGTTCACGCATTCGAGAAGATCGATCGATCGAGCTGGGATCGTTATCCTCAGGTACTTCTGGTCGCACGCGAAGGACGAGAACAATCAATGTCTCGAGGTGTCAACTCGCTTCTAATAGAATTGTTACACTTAATGATAGCTTTTTAAAGTAGAATAAACTCTTCCGTCCGTCCATAAATCATTCCAGGTACAGGTGGGAATCGAGAGTCGGTCTTCTATAGCTAGGTTTTTCAATTAAAAGAAAGGACGCCACATTACACACCACGGCCCAATGTTAGTGGTATACATTCATTCAAGTACATACGGTTTGTTCGGATCTTACTTGCAGTTCCTGTCGGCGAAAAAGAAGCCAAATTAAATAAGCTATAAATTTGAACCGATTTCTCACGCACTATTACTTACAATGTTGATCTTTTTCCCACGAATGGGAATCGTTTCTCATTTCTTCGCCTGTGATATGATAGTAATGTGTTTTTCCATGCGCAGGATCCACTAAAGTGTACGTTTATTTTGGATTTTGGTATTCTTAGTTCATGCAACAAGTTTGCCGGATCAAGAAGCAACCTTTTTTGCACACACTGCACACACACACACACACATTACATGGAGTCCACATCTACTGTCGTTTTCCATTATACGCTCTAAAAGGACGCCAATATCCTGATGTTCTGGAGCACTTAACACTTTCAACGAGCAGGTTCTTCCGGGAGACGACACCAGGGACGGCCAGCCCGCGAAATCACAAATCAATGCGCCCAAAACTTCGCCCCACGGCTACGGTGGTGGTGGTAACCAAGTAACCTCCAGGTATGAAACGCGCTTTTTTTCGACCACAGCAACGGTAGCGGCCCGTTTACTGTCCATGCGCGCAATATCCGTCACGCGGTGGTGGTATGAAGTTTTCCATTTTCCCATCACCGTTGGTGGTCGGCTGACATCGGCGACCTGGCGGGACAGCAATAACTGGTTGAGCTAGGATATACTGGCGCGGCTGTGCAGTCTCGCCCATTTTCTGCACGGTGTCATCTTCCGCGAGGGACCAGCGCCGGCGCGGCGGGGAAGGGCGTTTCATTGAAGTGGTTCCACAACGGGCCACCGTTGTGTGATGTTCGATTTCAATCTCCCGCACAGCGGGCGACCGGGCGGGCGAGCGGGCGAGAAACCGACCGCCGTCGTGTAGTGTAGCGCACGAAAGGATTCGCGAATTGCGGTCGGGGTGCCACGAGCGTGTAGCCGCGTTTGTGTCAATAGCAGAGTGCACTAACTTCCGGTTCGGTACCACCATCTACTATCTCACCATGCTCTGGGGGTCGCTTTGATCCTCTGGCGGTCTCTCTGCCGCTACAGCATTTCATTTTACCGCGATTTTCACCGGTAGCGCACACCCAGTGCGAGTAAATGGATCCTTTTCTCTGGTGCACCGAGGCACCGCCAATAATATTTTGTCTTTCCAATAATATCGATACCAAAAAACTGACATTTCGTGTAATATCCAATGTTTGAAACACCGGCTCAGCCAACCGCAGCTGCATCAAACTTCCAGAAATAGAACGCGAACCGCCTGAAAGTGTCACTTTCAAAATGGGGAGCTTTTGCTATCGTTGTAACACTGTGTTTGTTACAGTTGCTTCCCTAGTTCTCGCTAACCGAAACGACGACACCACTTTGTCGATCGTGCTTGTGAAGCGAAAATTAGCGAAAAGATTGGCTGCTATTCTTGGTACGGAGATTAACGTTTAGTTGCATCTAACTTTTGAGCATGGAGGAGTTATTGTTTTGAGCTTTTAATTTTAAATTTAATGTTACGTTTTGTTTCAAATATCCAGTCTTTTAAAAGGGTCGAAGGGGGCAAAGCTCAAGAATTCTAGTTCTCTAACTATCAACAAAACAAACATTATACGTTAAGTTGTTAAAAGATTAAATAACAAGACATTGGAAGGAATCGGTTTGTTTTCGGGACGCTGGATACGAGTTTTAACCGGTAATGGGCACCGATGGAACCGGCGCTCCTTTCGAGGCCGCCGGTGACTTGCTTTTGTTCGCTGGAGGACCAGCGCTTCGTTTTGGAGTTCCACCGCCGACGGGTGGTTGCTCGCGTTCCTTCAAGTACTGGTGAATGGAGGCGAACTTTTGCTGGCGTGCCAGCTGCACCGGCGTGTAACCGTCCTGGTTGGCGACGGTAGTGTCCGAACCGGCGGCGACTAGTTGCTTGACGATCGGTAGATGGCCGAACATGACGGCGGCGTGCAGGGCCGTTTCTCCATTGGCAAGGGGGCCCAGGCTCGGTCGGAACTTGAGCAGTTCGTGCACGACGGCGCTGTGTCCTTTGTGGGCCGCTTTGAAGAGTGCTGTTGCTCCGTCCTGTTCGAAAAGAGAGTAGGAGAGAAAGGGTTAGACATGTTCTTTCTTAAATATATCTCAAGAACTGCGTGAGTGAATGAGAGTTTCACAACTAAAAAAGGTACACTTACACATCGCACCGCATCGATGAGCGCTCCGTTGTGGAGCAATATTTTCACGACATGATCGTGGCCCATCTGTGCCGCTATCCAGAGCGGTGTAGCGCCATCGTTACGGGCCGCGTCCGGATTAGCGCCGGCAGCCAGCAGCAGCTTCAACACCAAACTATGCCCATTTTGAGCCGCAATGAACAGTGGCGTCGCTCGGTCCTGGTGGGTGTGAAAAGAAGGGAGGGTGGTGATGAAACGAAGATGGCTTACACAGCATTCTAACCCTACATAATGGTTAAAATGTTAATTCCGAATGTCATAAAACGGTGGATCACGCAACGCGGTGCTTTCGTCTTGGGAGGGCGGGCTTTGCGCAATGCGGTAGGTTACTCTCCCACGATATCCGACAGAGGGAGGAAGCATGGAGGAAGCATTGGAAAGCAGATCATTAGGCACCGTGTTGTGGTGTGCTCAAGCGCCCACTGACGGACGGACAGTGACGGATTTTTGTGGTTATTTATGCACACGGAAGAACCTCGGGTGTGACCTGCAACATTCTAGCTGCAAATTGCACACCAATCCTGCCAGTAACGAGCGGGAGGGTAAGATCGCGGAGACGAGCGCGAATGAGTAGGTTTCGGTAGTAAATCAACCAATTTACAGTTACGGGTCTGACCTAAATCCCTTCCCGAGAACTTCTATAAATTACCACCGGCACCAAACTCGAACTCGTACACCAACGGACCAAACCGATGCAGATGCTGACCGACGCTGGTGATGATGATGATGAAGGAGCCAGTCAGCGGATCCCGAAGCCGTCAGCGAAAAACCACAACATGGCCCGCGGAGGTCGGCCGGATCGGCGTGAACTACTTCTCCCCGTTTCGCATGCTCGCACACCAACGCGACCGCAGCCAAATTAATCTTGGCCGCAACCCAATCCCTCCGCGGGCACTGATGAGCGGTGGTTGAACGAGCAGAAAAATAGCGCACACCTTTTCCGTTTTCATAATTCTTGACGATTTTTCACCTCGTTGTGGTCTGGTGGGAGCCTCGCGGGTGAAGAAAAAAAAAACAATTCTGCGGGACAAATCTGAATTGGGAGCATCATCTCACGAAGATGGTTAGTTGCCGTTTTTTTATATTGCACCAAAACGCGAAACAAATCCTTCACTATGGGCAGACTTTCTATCGTCCCTTCTCGGAAGGAAGCCTTTACACCACAGTCTGTCTGCTGTCGCGTCGGAGGACGGTCGACCTACTTTTGCGAACGGGCCCCCTACTTTTCCAGGGGCATGGAATGTTAAGCCGTATGGTCGGATGTATGCCAGTAAGTTATTCATCTTTCCCGAGCGACCTTTCCCGATCGAACAAATCGGTCAAAAAGTTATGCAACTCTCATTGGAACGTGTGGACGATGCATATTTCCTATATCTCTCTGCAATAAAAAAAAGAAAACACGTCTGCACACAGCAATCGCGGTCATATAGCAGCCGGCTATACGGTGAGAAGGAAATATAGGTGTAATAAAGTGAGGTCACTTATCGTTTACAACCCCGCTTGGCAGGATGATAGACATTTATGGGACCGATTGGTAAATTGAGCATGATGGGAAAAGCTAAGTAAGTACTAATTTTAAGCTCCATAAATTTTATCACTTTTACTGCAGCGGTAGAGCAAGCAATTCTTCTATTCGTATAGGTTGCTTGATTGCTTCCTTCTTATGCACGAATGTCATCAGAATATTGAATGAACGTCCAAGTGAAGAACTAGTGAAGGGTTTGAAGTCTGCAGACTGGTTCATTTGGGGGAGCATATCGTTAAGATCAGCAGATGAACATTACTCCAAACAACTTTTCAGTTGTAATCTTGTACACATTGTTACAAACGATAATGTTTTTTTGAGAATAAATGAAACTTGCAACTGTACGTATTTTTGAATTATATTTTTATCGACTGCATTATTTATGTCCACATGTCATTTGCTTAAAAGCTGTTTTTTATGTGGACCTTTCCTTTACAACTTGCACAAAATATAATGCTTCCAGTAGGAAAAGTAGGCTGCGAATAAAATATGGATGCCAACAATAATAATTTCTTTACCAATTCTGTCAATTACCCCCCGAGAAATAAATTCCTAGCAGCACCTGCGTCCAGCGGCGGTGGTCCGCACGTGTCCCGCATCTCGCTACCCACCCCTCGGGGGAGACATTCGGAGGGTTTCGGAGGAAGACACGTCCGTCACTTAACCGACCGCCCGACGACATGGATCGCCCAAAACTGCCCCGGTTCCAAGTGCCGAGTGCCTTTTTACGTTCTATTAAGCAAAATTTCCATTAAAATCTAAATTGTCCGCATGCATCATTTATCTTCGTTTCATTAGAATTGTATAAGGTGCACGTTGGTCGGACAGCCGACCTGTGCTTTTTGCATCCGACGGCGACGGATCGGATTGCGTCTCGAGCGTGCTCTCCGACGGAGCTGGAAATTGGGCTGGAATTGTTTTATTCCCCCGGCCGCAAGGATGGACCAAACGCCGCCCCGTCGTCCTGTCCTGACCGTCCCTGGAACCGAACTAATTTCGGGAGGAAAGGAAACGCGCGTCCGGGGCGCAAGCGGCGACCATCGGAAATGAAATCCAATCCGAAATTTCCCTCCAAACCCGTGCACCGTCGTCCGTTGCCTAGTTGCCACACGCACCGAAATTTTCGAGTTCGGCCCAAAATTCACTCAGTACAACGGCAGCCGCCAGCCGCCCTTGGGCCGTTTTTTTCGCTCCTCTCTGCCGTCGTTCAAAAGTCATCGTTGATTACAATGTTCACGGCTTTTTAACAAGGGTGTTCCTGCCGCCACCGCCGGGTGGTGGTGGTGTCGGTGGGGAAAGGGAAGGCACACAGCAGCGTAGCGAAGAAGCTTGAGGGTAAGGTGAGCAACAGCAGAAGCAAATGTGATGCGCCGTCCGGATGCCTGCGGCAGACTGGATCTGGCCGAACCAGAACTCCCTTCCCGGTGAACTTAACGAAGAAACCCGTGTCGAGGGGTGAGAAAGACAGACAGACATACAGAGAAAGAGAGGGAGGGAGAACGTTTGCAGAATATGCCTGTTAGATGGTGATGCGCGCGTCTTAATCATGTAATAAACTCATAAACATCGTTGCTAAGAAACGGCCCGTTTCCCAAAAAGGGAAGCGAACGGGAAAAACTATCGCTGCTGGAGAGGAGCACCGTGAGCTGATATTTTCGATTACGCTGAAGCGAAGCTCGCCGGAGGGCGAGAGGAAGGTAAAACTATTCACGCCGGCTGGGCCAGCGGTCGGATATTATGTGGTGGAAATTTTTACGATTTGTGAACACACAGCTTCGGCGCGCCGTTAACGACTTTTGGCACGATTTTGAAAGGTTCCCCGCGTTCCAGCTCGCCGACTGCGAGGAGTGTGCAATCTAGCGGATTCGAGGTGAATTCATTCCGAGTGACTTTTATCGTTGCAGGACGCGAGGACCCCAGCGAGCGGGAGAAGATTGATTTGATGCGGCCAACGGACATGGTGAATTGGGTACGCACAATAAATGCATTTTTATGATGGCTCAATCAATGCAAGCGCTTTGCTTGTTCTCACATTGTGGAATGCTTGCTCGGATGGGGGTACGATTCAGGACGTGACTCATCATAATATTAGGAATGGCATTACATTTGTTGGTCTTACGCAAGAGAAATATTTGTTCTGCACAACAGTGTAAAACTTTTATTTGTGGCATAAATTCTTTTCTATAGAAAAATATGCTATAAAGCACAGAGAACACGTTGGATGTGGTGGAGATTTGTAATACAAGAATGCTTGTATTCTTTGCATAGCACATAGCTTCGCCGGATTTGATGCCGAGAATGAACCTAATCAAATCACATAGCTTATTTGATTTTATATTTAGATAACAAATTTGCCAAAAAAAGTCGTGAGTAATATCACTACCTACAAACCTACACTACCGGGGGTTGTGTGTTAAATGTTCTTCCCCCGTGCGGTAGTTTCTTTCATTTTCATCCAGCGAAGACGACCAACAGCATACTCCTTTTACAAATGCATCGAACCGCTACGCTAATCCTACCATGTAATGCTTCCCTCCTCCCCCCATCATCGTCGCGGTTCGTGACATGTTAATTACTGCGCGCTGCAATTTGCACGGGAACAAGGGACGATGGGAAACTTTCACCCGATCCCGATGCTTTACCGATGATTAATTTATGGACGGTGGAAAAACTCCCTTGCGAAAGTGTTTTGGCGTGTGCCTGGCCCGACGATGACACCACATGCGCCACTTCCCACACGCAAAGAACCGGTGGCGTACGACGTGGAAGCTGCATCTTGTGTCCCGTGGAAGTTGTTGCAAACGACGAACAGCGTTCGTCTAAAACTCTTGACGAAATTATGGCAGCATATTTTATTTTTGCTCGCTCGGTTTGGATTTAATCTTCCCGCACATCCCGTCGTTTCGTTTCCTATCGATGGGTCCTTCCCCTGATATCTTCGTTTCCGGGGGTGCGAACAGAAGCGCGGCAACAGGAGCTACACGACGTGCAAAAGCAATTTTTGCCCATTAGGAGGACTTTAATGAAGTAGAACGTTAATTTTTAATACACTCCCGGCAGCAACAGCCCTTCCAGCGCCGATCGAACGACTCACCGATCATCATGAGCCCATGAAACACCCGACGAAACCAGGGAGAGAGAAAGAAAGCGAGCATCAAAAGCTGATACATAATCTTCGACATCGTTATCAAAACTTTCCCGACGTGTACGACGCAGTGGACGTAGAATGTGTTCTTCTCTTCCCCTTGTGCGAAGCGAAAAACTCGCTTCTTCTCGCTCCTTCCGTGTTCGATTATCGCGCGCGCACACCGGAGGAATCGAAATCTTCATCAAAACCAATACTTAAACGCTCGGTCGCCTCGGGGAATGCGAAAGAAGCCCGTGCCGGCGACAGGAACATGCCCGCGACTTAAGACGTTCGGAACATCGGTTTTTATGACGGAACATGCCTCATCGTTCCATCATCGTACCGAGCCGGGCAAGAAGCGGGCCGGTCGCACACGCCGAAAAGGAGTAAATTAAACACCAATCATGATTCCACCGTTTTCCCGCCCGATCCCTCGGTATTTTTTTCTTGACGAGAAAATCCTTGATTGAATTTACCGTCTCCTCCATATGCCGGAAGATTCGAAAACCCAAAACCGAAGGTGGAAGGAAATTTTCCAATACCCTCAGAAACCGGAAACTCCGAAGATGATTTCGAAGCCGATTTTCGTTCGTCCTGAATGAAAGCGAATGAAAATTCGAACGACGAGCGCAGAATATTGAGTGAAAAGGTCACGGCGGAGCGGCAAGGGACGGTGGCTGAAAGTTATTACACGGCAAACCGACGCTAGCAACGAGGTGGTCAGGTGGAAGTAATCCGAGGTGAAATAATGAAAACTAATTACGGACTTCGCCCGGCCAACCCCAGCTCACCTTCATGCAGGCCTGCACGTTGGCACCGTGGCTAAGCAGCTCGCTCACCATGGCTTCGTGTCCACCCTGGCAGGCGACAAACAGCGGCGTTCCACCGTCCTAGTAGAATGAAAAAGAAAGAAAAAAGTAGAAGACAATATTAAACAACATCACACCAGGAAATGTACAAAAAAAAAACAAAAAGTGAGCAAAAAATGAAAACTATAAAGCAAATGAAAACGGTGGTAAGGAAAAAGGATTTAATTAACGTAAAAGAAAGACACACGGGGTGATCGGGTTCGGTTCACGGAACGGACAGGGGCCAGAGGTGGAAAATGCACACTATGCAAAGGGTGCGCGCTGGCATGGTGTTTGATGAGCTGTGCTTTTTAATTTTTACATCGACAGTTTTAACAATGATGTTTTACTAAGCATTACTTTTCATTGGGTGCGCAAAGAAGTTCAGCCAGTTATCTGTTTTGATCATAAAAGAAGAGAAACTACATTATTAAATATATTAAAATCAGAATAACAAGAATTAATTGAACAATTCAAATTTATCCAGTTTAAAATACTTTTTGATAACACAAATACCAATCCTATATTTGATTTTTCTAGCTTTTCTTAAAAATCGAAACAACCTAACATAGCCGTTACACTTTGGTATATCAAATATATAGCATTAACAACCATTTAGAACATTTTTCCTGTATCTTGTGTAACAATATTTATCTTTCACACCAACAAATTGCTCTCAATCGTATGCACCTGACAATTTTCCTGAGGCGACAGGACGACACTCAGGGCGATTGATTCTTACTCTAGCAAGATCGTTACCTAACCCTCCATAACAGCAAGTATTCACAGAATGTAATATTAATTTTCCTTCACTCTACCTTTGTTATTTCAAAACATATTCTTTATTTTTTTAACCATCGTGTCCATTGCTTTCCTTCGGCGTTTTCATCTTTCGCGGACACTAGACACAGAGAAACCCCGTGCAGACGTCAAACCAGGATTTAGAAAGGATATAGTATACTTGTGTGGGTGGGTGTGTGCATAAAATAAAATTAATAAACTCGTCATCAGCAGCCGAGCGGACGTTGGGACTGCCGTGAGAAAAGGGTGAACGTGAAAAAGCGATGTATACTTACCACGGACGAACAGTCGACCGGTGATCCTGCCTTCAGCAGTATCCTAGCAACGTCGACGTAGCCACCCTGTGCGGCGAAGAACAGCGCCGTCGTACCGGTCTGGTAGGAAAAGGGAAAAAATGAGGAAAAGAGAGATTAGCTACGCGGCAAGTCGTGATTTCACGACCCAGGAAGGGGGAGGAATCCTTTCGGGATCAACGGAACAAGGGGAATAAAATACAAACGCAGATGCAAACAGGGTGTAGTACCAATTTAGTTGCGGGTAACTATCGCAACCGGAAAGTAGTGTTTTTCATCCCCTGGTAGATACGTCTTCCACATCTGTCAGAGAGACACGACCAACCACATCATGTAACCGGTTCACATGGCGATGGCGCAAAAGGATCGTTCCTCCACCAACCCGCGCACCGCACTCGAACGGGTCAATGTAAAAAAAAAATCATTTTTCCCATAGCAACACACCTCATATAAACCTATCCTCCCTCCCCCGGCAGAGTTCTTTGTCACCTAGCTTCGAAAAACGGTTCGTAAACTACTTTATGACGGACAGTATGATGGAACCGGGGACACTACTTTGCTTCTTCGGCGTCGCCAAGTGCTACTAGCAGCTCGCCCCACTTAACAGCATGTCGTCTATGACCGACTATGCAAAGCGGGAGACGAAATATTTCATTAATGTTACAACTTTTCCAACATGCCATTAAAGCGTGCCGCTGCTGTGCGATGGGTTACGAACGGAAGAACAAAAACCCTCGAAACGTCCTCACATTAGCACGTCGTATCGAGATAGTAATGGCGATGCTAAGTTTCGGTCATCGATTTTTCGGTCCATCATTACCATATCATTTTGGGGTTTGAAATAATTTTGAAATGTTTCTGCGTGCTCCACTTGCCGACGGGAGCATTTACTACAAGCCCGCTGCAGGAAATAGTTCTTGTCAGTAACCAGAACAACAACAAAAAAATCCCCATAAAATACCTTCAAATTGAAATGGAAAAGCTTTCCATTTCGAATTTCCTGCACGGAATTAACCAGCTGAAAGGGGTCGCCGGATTTCGCCGCAAACGTCCCCGGAAGGATGCTTCAACATTTTCTGGACATGCAACCGATACTGCTCCCTGACAGTCGGCTGCTTGCGCGCTTTTGGTCCTGGTAATATTTTTCACAAATTTCTCCCCATACCACTGCCAACAACTGGGTTGGAATTTTCCATTACATCCTTCATACTAACAGCTAGTAGCTTCGGTTTACTGCACCACCATTGCCGGAGCAAACGAATATTATAATTTGTATCACGTTCACGCGCGAGCCTGTGAAGGCAAGCGCTACTTACCACACGGCGGGCATTCGGATCGGCGCCCTGCTCCAGCAGCTCGATGACGCAAGCGGTATGTCCTCCGGCAGCAGCCAGAATTAACGGTGTCGTGTAGTCCTGCGGGGCATGAGAAAAGAAAGAAGAGCGTGTGTGAGAGAGGGATAAAATCAGCACACGGGAAGTGAACAGATAGAGCAAAAATTAACAAACCATTGGAATTGGTTGGTGCGCACGGGCCAAAGATGGGAAATACGAAAAGTGGAAATTATTACACCAGAAGTAAGCGCCCAGTTGGACCGAAAATGGATGCTGAGTATATGGTAGCATAAAAAAAAAAAAAAAAAAAAACAGTGGTTCTTACAAAACGGTCAGGGGTTGGAACGCATTTTACCCGTCTAGAAAATGTTACCAGGAATAGTTTCCTAGTTTCCTCTAGGAATGTTATAATAGGATTTTTTAAAGTTTTTTTATTCCTCTCTTTACACTGAAACATTTCATTGTTCATCAAGATGGATTGCCTACTCAAAATGTATTATGGCTACTATGATGTCAATCGGTACTATACCTATAAAAGTGAATTTTAAAATAGCATTTGGACTTCTACCTTTCAATTTATTTTAAATGACAAGTCCTAAGCCGGAATTTAATTTTTTAACATTAATTATGTCCTAAGTATTGAAAATAATTTAATTGACAGTTGCCTGATCACCCCTGGAAAAGGGTGCCAGCAAAATTGAAGCATTTGAGTCGCGCACTTTAGAACCTGCAGCATGAGAGAAAAAAGTCCAACGAATCCCTACAGTTCTCGGAACATTCCGGCAAAGTAGCAAACTATCTATTATGGCGTTTTCAATTTCCGTTCACACTTATAAATAAACCCATTCCGGGACTGGACAGGATCATTTGCGAGTACGCGGGACGTTGGTGTGTGTGCTGGCGGCTGCTGCCGGATGGTTAGTCACAAAATTCACACCGAAACGGCGAGAGAGGCCTTCCTCCTCGGTAATGAAATTATGTCCACCTCGGTTGGGTGCATACTGCCTTCCACCGCCATCGCAAAACGCCAATCTTATTACCTCCGAGGAAGCTGCTTTCGCACAGATTCGCTAGCCTCCAGCAGCAGCACCACCGCCACTCCAGCCAACTCGATTTAATGATGACACTCTCGCCGGGCCGGCGCGATTCGGAACACATCCCACCGGCGCGGCAACAAAATCACTTCAGCATTTTAAGCATTTAAAAATGTAATCAGCTCTTCGGCGCGTGTATTTTTAGAGCAAACACCGGAATGTATGCCACAGCGTCCCACAGAGCTACGATAAGAAGCGTTTACCAAAGGACGCCGACGATGACGACGGGCAGGAACAGACTCTTGTATGGTGGAGGAAAAAAAATTACTCTTAAAGTGTGGCACGAGTCACGTCACGAGTCACGGGCGAAACCAAGTGGACACGCCGTGAAGTTGAGGATTTTTTTTTCGGAGGTGGCAGCCCAAAAATCGCAATAATAACTCAAGTGTCCTTACCAGGCAACAGCAGCGGTACGACGAGGACGACGGCGATGCCACAGCCATCGCTCCATAATCATCATCGTTTGCCCAAAACCCAAGCTACGAGAGCATGTACGAGAGAGGTCCCCGGGTTCGACGAGGGTTTTGCTTTCCCCTTTCTAGGTTTTAGAGAAGGAGTTTTCCGTACACTGCCGGACGAAAATTGTGTCACATTCATTTGCTGAGCGAGTGGATTGGTTCAAGTTGTTGCCTCTGGCCATACGCACTCATGTCGTGGCGTGCATGTCTCGGTGATATGAGCCGAGGACTTTAGGGCGTATTAAAAATTTGAATACAATACGCAACCGGATAATGCAATTATTGAGCTCCGTGTTAAATGAAGACATGCAAGATAGTGGCACTCTGCCCGGGCGACGCACTTTGAAACTGAGAGGATTAGATAAAACGCAATGTGACAACAGCGTTTGAGGGGATAGACTTCAGGACTATTTCTCGAACCGTACTGTTGGCGCACGGAACGCCAAGACGGAAGCAACCACTCCAAGGACTTCACAAAGCGTCGTCCGAGGAGAAAGTGGCACTAAAAACACCCGACGACTCCGTTACGATGTGGTTGGCTTGAGGGATGGTTTGACAGCGTGCTCCCTCAGGACACGCTTTCTTGACGGAAGAATGTCGGAACGGAACCACTGGACTGGACGATGGCGCAACCGCCACCACCATCACCACCAACAGCAGGCAAAGAAGGAAGAAAGGAAGGAAAAGCGGTTATCCTAACTGGTTTTTACGATGTTTCCGCCTTCGCGCGCTCAGAAGATCTTCATCCCCAGCATGCTTCCCGCGGCTCTCCAGCTCTTTAATTTAATTATGTCCCTAAATCTTCCCGAAAGCACTTTTCATTACACTTTGCCTTCCGTTTTTTTTCTCCACCCCCTTCGCCCAGTTTCTCCATATCGATCCATCATCTCTCTGGACCACTGGAAATCGACTCCTTCGGATAGGACGTTGGTAGCAGCAGGATCTCTACTGCCCACCCGTTGTTGCTGGACGCGAAATCGGCTTTCGGCTTGCCCTCTGTGTGTGTGTGTGTGTCATTCGTTGGAATAAATTAAAAGCCCAAACCTCTCGCCCACACTCTAACGGTCGGCCGTAAAATCAAATCCTTCTTGAAGCGAACGAGCGTTCGCTTATGATAACTGATAGAAGCGAAATGAATGTGCCGGGTTACTCCAAAAATAGACCACAAACGGGGATCCAGGTAGGGGAGGAGCTGAGATTGGTTTACGTAACAGAAAAACACGCTTTGGTGGCGTGTCGGTGAAGTGAATAAATTTGTGCGATTTTTGGATGATTGAAATTTTTCTTCCAATTTTCCGCCAAATATTTCCGTGTGGCAGACGGTGTGCGGAACAGTGGGATTAAAAAAGGCGGAAGCGCTGGCGATTATGGTCAAAATTTTTATCCTTACAAGACAAAACCATACGTTTCTAAAATAAATAAAAATGTTATTTGGATAGATAAGTGTTAGCAATGACTATCAAAGAATATAACAGTTCGTATGATCGTTTCCTAAATATTAAAAAAATATTCAAAAAATCATGCCACAAATTTTTAGATCGAAAATAAAATAAAAACCAGATGTCCATCAATCCGTCCCACTGTGAAACCGTGTCCCGTAGGAAATTCGGTGAACCGTGGTGGAGCAGTAAAATATGTATTTTTTTTCTTCGCGCTATTTCATTATCATTTTCTTTCATCGACGAACTTCCCCAAAACCAAAGGACGAGCACGGACGGTGGGGGTATACGTTGCGGGAGAAAAATCAGGATTGCCTAATCACTCTTGAGCAAAAGTTTGGCGGTGGCGCTTCGGCGGTGTTGTTGGCCGTCGAACTTTCACCTCCACCTCTCGAAGGAGGAAAAACTTGATTACGGATCACATTCAGGGCAGCGCGGGAGGGATGGCTTTCGTTCGCGTGATCCTATGATCTGTTATCCTTTCACGCGAATGCACGATAAAGTGGGGAAGAGTGACTCCGTCGCACAAAAACCTTGAAAAGAAAACTTTCGGCTCGGTTGGGCGATTTTTATGATTCTAATTTTCGCACCCTTTCGCACACCTTTGCCGGGTGCCGGAAGCTGCGTTTTGCAACGTTCGTTCGAACGGTGGCTAATCGCTGTGCTAAGCAATTAATTTAGAAATCGCCACCATGAGATAAAGTTCGATTGTTTGCGTTAGCGCACAGCTCGCGAGTGGAATTTGCTATCTTTTCTGAAAACAAAGGATGAAAATATTAACCTTTCATACTTTCCCCGGAAAGGGGCCGTGAAAAGGAAAAGGGAGATGGGGGAGGGGGAGGGCGGCGATCCCAGCATAATTTGATTTAAATGGAAAGTGGAACGTTATTTCAGCACCGGAAAAGCATGCAGGTAAATCGATGCCATTCATTAGAAAATCTATTTCATTACATCGCCGAGCGCACATAAAAGCAGACTATCTGGCTACATCTACCTCCAACCCAACCCCTCCTCCCCCGTCCCCCGCCACCTCCCAACAGGTCGCGTATAATGATAGGAAAATTGTTTGCCGATGTGATTAGAAATTCCGATCCATATTTTTCACATCCAACTCGTCCGGGAACCGGGGCCATAAGCATGAGCCGCAGTCAGTCAAACTGACTTCCCAGGCCACTTCAAAAATCCGTACCGCCGCAGTTGGTTCCTAATTAATCCATATCAGTTTTCTCAATTACAGCTCATAATTTTGCCAGATCCTTCAACATCATCATCATCATGCGGAGTTTCAGCTTCGTTTTTCGCATTATTCAATCCCCTGCCCGGTCAGTCACCGACTGCAAATGGGTAGCATAGAGGGGAAGTCCGGAGTCCGGAACTAGCAGCTCGACGTGATATGTGTGTAATCCTCTCCATGCCCGCGTCCGGAACCATTGCGATGCGATCAATGGTTCAAAACTTTTCTCGTCTGTGGTCCACGGGAAGGGACGGACACACTGCTGGAGATCTCTAATCCACTACACAAAACCCACTATCCACTCACTTCACTTATTATTCCTGCTCCGGAGTGACCCTCGCCCGGTCCCGGTCCGTCCTCGCCCCGAAACGGAAACGTATCAATTTAATTATATTTGATTTTCATTTGATTATGTTTGCCTTTGTTTTATCTCCTCACTTCAATCTCGCAGATTTCGTGTCCATCCGGGCGCGCAGCACGTGATGGTGGTGGTGGTGATGTTGGTGGTGGGGGTGTTGGTTTGACCCGCCTCGGAGGCCTACACGTTGTGCTTTTGGCAACGCGGAAGGACACGACTCCGGTGGGAATCTGCGGCTGTGTGTGAAAGCGAATCCGTCAAGAATTGAACCCTCAGCCGGTAGGCTAGGTTTTAGTAGCCTCTGGCGGGCCACCACCGAAACCGGCAGAGCAGAGCACTAAACGAGTTATGATAATCACATGCCACACGCTACTTCCCTCCGGCCAACACACACACACACAGATGAACGAGAAAAAAAAACAATCAAAGGCAATGTCCGAGAACGAAAGTTTGGCTCAGTGGTATCATCAGCCAGGAGCTTCCTCACACGTGTGGCTCCCCTTGGTTTGAGGATCGCCCAGTTTGGAAATGATGCGCTCATTTTGGACAGAGTACCCCAAACGATAAAGGTTTCAATGTTTGATGGCAGCGATAGCGATGAAGTTATCCAATATCTAAAGTCCAATATCACTGAGCTACTAGAGTACTTCAGTTAGTGGGCAATTGCAAAAAAAGGTACATGAAAAATTATGAAAAAATTGTTTCAAAATTATTCCAATGATTCTCAAGATTAGAATAGAGATTAGCGATTTTTTTTTCTTTTTTGATAATCATTAAACAGCCAGATGGATGCAAATTTAACAATGGAAATATTCCAGGATACTTCCTCGATTTTGTAAACATATGTGTCTATCGGCTGTCATACGTAGTTTAGTAAATAAAAAAACATCTAGTTAAGTCTTAAAAAACCTTTTTATTAGCCTTAATTAGTCCTTCCATTTAATCATCATTAGTCAGCCACTAGTTCGTTCTATAAAATTTGTATGTCATGTTAGTTAAATCTGATCGTATCATGATTTGTTCAAAATTCTCTATGATTGTGGGAAATTTTCTAGTTTTTTTTTCTACGTATTCCAAATTTTTCGACATTAATATCACACCACTAAACCAATTCCGTCATACACACGCTCGCACTCACCGCCTGGAAGCTTCACATTTCAGCGCACGGAAGCAGCCGGCGCTCACCGACAAAAACACACATACACACAATGTGTCTAAACGCCGGTGAACCCGCGCGCCCACCCCGGGAATCCACCGTTTTGACCGGTCAAATCCCACGGATCGTTTATGCGAGCATTGAGGCGGACAGTATCTTATTATACAATCATCATATCTTGATAAGCGCATGCAAACATGCCTTCGCACACAGTAGTGGCGGAGGTGGAGCGAGCATTTAGAAGTGATCCATTTTGCCGTTCCTGTTCCACCTGGTACCCGGGCTCCATCCCACCCAGCGGAGGAGAGGAAAATTCATGTGAGAAGCCGGCGCGAAACCGACCGACGGATGCTCATATGCGGATGATGATGATGATGAAATTGATAGGTCGATGATGTGTCCATCCCAGAGAGCGAACCGAACGGATTGGAGCCCACAGTTTGCACATACGGGAAGGTAGCTCCCGTCTGTTTGATAATCGACCTAGCGCACACACCAGAGCGTTCGTTCGCTCCTACTCCCTCCCCGACGATTCCACGGCCCGAAAGAGTGATAGAAATGGACTATCACATTATCCATTATTTTCAATTACCATATCAAATAAAGGCAATCTCCCGACCGACCGTCCTCGTCGGCAAGCGCGAGCCCGACGGTTCGTGTCGGTTTTATGCTGCGCAAGCAAGCGTGGAAAGGGCGATAGTGACTCATTTCGGGGTGCGATTGTTTAGTCTAAACTAAACCTTCCCGGGAGGAACCTGTTCCGTGGGCCAATCCGTGCCTCTCCGGTGGGTAAAATCTACATCCCCGAAAACGAATCCTGTGAATCCAAACCCAAATCTGATCCCAACCAAGTTGGCGGACGAGGAACTCATGTTCTAGCTGGACGAAAAATAACAACAACAGCAGGTGAAATTTGAATATTTCGATGCTCACTTTGGCGCTTTTCCTTCCCGTTCTCACTTTCTCCACAGGATAAACGTCCAACGCTGGGCTGGGAAAAGGAATGCTGAGTAGTGTGAAAAACCTACCGTGTTGGTTCGGTGTATTTTCATCTAAATTTTCCATCACCCGGTAGCCCAGGCAAACCATCCCCGAAGGGGGCTTTTGTGGAACCGGTGGACAGGATGCGGAAGCTTTTTGCTTAATTTAAAAATTAGCTCAAAATATGAGCCGAGGAAAAACTCGAGGTAAAAACAGGTGGCCCAGCTGTTCCACTTCTTCTCTTTTACACTCCGGGCCGTGCGATGCTGACCTATCAGTTTATCTAATCTTCGGTGAATTTGTGACACTTGTTTCGGTTCTACCTGCCTGTCTGTCTGTCTCCTGTGAGTTAGAGCGGAACAAAACGTCGTGTCTCTTTCTCGCTAGCAGTTAAAGTTTCTTATCATAATCATTTAGTAAAGGTTAGCAATTTCGCGACCGATTTTTTCATCCTCCCCCTGTGCGGCCTTATCCCTCCCCTCCTGTGCTCACTAATCGCTAATGGATTTTCGAGACAGGTCTTTACGTGTCCTTCTTCACGTACCAGGGGCAGCACATGTACACCTTTTCCCTTCCGAAAAAAAAGGACGATTAGCCTCACGCTTTACAGCTTCATGCCAACCCACAGCGAGCGACCGGAGAAACGAGTCATCCTGTTTTTATTTGTCCCCACCTTCCTGCCACATCCTGTCAACCGGCGGGAGAGAGACCTGTCAAATCTTTCTCATCGGGAACTTGCGGCTATGGCTAAGGGAAATGAGGACAGGGAGCAAGCGAAGAGCGGAACCGATTTTCCTGTTCCCCAGCGGTGGGTTGGGCGGAGGAGCATTGATGGCTTTATTAGAGAAAGGTTTTCCAATTCCAACACACGCGCGCGCGTGTGTGTGTTTGTTTAAAGGACTTTCTTTGCGACGAAAAAAAAGGCACAAGCGCACAAAAAAAGGCGAACGAGATTTTGCAGGCGGCACCGGAAAGGGTTCTGTTTGAGTTTGGCCGAAACCGATCCTGAGCAACTAAACTTATCTTTTAATTGATTCTGTCAACGCGGAACCAGGATTAGCCTAGAAAGGGAACAAAAACACACACCCGGAAAGGGTTTTCGGGGAAACTTTTTTACCGACGAGTATCGACAGCGGAGGCAGCAGCTCCATTAAAACAGGATTTAGGATTATTGTGTGTGCGTTTGGCGGAAGAGGGGGGGGGGGGGGGGTGGGAGCGATAAAAAAAATCCTTTTTCACAAACCCTTGGAAAGGGGACACGATTTTTCTCAACCATAAGTGTTTGTCGAGTGCTTTAAACTTCATCTGGTGAAGGTTGGAATTTGGAATCCAGAGATTTTTTTAATTTAAAATAACAAAAAAAATATTTTATATTTTAATTTTTAAGAGATCTTGAAGATTAAATTTGTCACATAAATCGACTTTCAATCTAATCTTCTCTGCAAATCTAGAAAAATTTACCCGAAATTATGTAAAATTGAAAAAGTTTTTATTCACTATTAAATCATCAGTCGAATTTGATTAGAACTAATGTTTTTTTTTTTCCCTTACAGCAACGATTATCTACATGATTGAGCTATCATGCAGCGTGGTTCGGTGTGAAATTTCCATCAAAAACACGCAACATCCAAAATCCCCCACAGCCGATGGGTGATAATTTCGAACAATTTATCTTCCACCGCCGTTAATGGGATGCCAATTTTCTAGCTCATTCGTGTCAAAAATCACACTCGCGCATTACGAAAGAAACACGCGATTGCTAGACAACGGTGATGGTGATTTACTTTGAAATTTGCGCACAACCTCCTCCCCGGAGGAATTAGCGCGGCATGGGAACGCTGTGGCCGGGGAAGATGCGATCGACGCAAGCGTAAGGAATGCGCCTGCTGAGAAAATTCCACAACACCCCCAGAGAGAACCTTATTGTTGTGTGTGTGTGTGTGTGCGCGCGGAAAAAAGGCACACTGACTTGTTGAGATGCATGGATTATGCAAAGCCCACACCAAACAAAGGCCGGTGAGAAGAGGCCCGTTCCGTTCTTTCAGTCCAGAGTGGCAGCTAGCCTAGGTAGTTCCCAAATAGCAGCCATCCAATAATCGCCGTCTGACAAATCGATCCACTCGGCGTATCGGAAACGTGCGCGGCGTGCGCCCCGGCTCGTATAAATATTTTCAGACACCATCCACACATCACACAACACTGTTTGGTGAAAAATGAATCTGCATTTCGAGCGGCTGTGCCGCGATAAGGCGTTGATGAGAGAGAGAGGGCGATCGGGGAAGGGCACACTGCCTCCCATCTTTTGATCGTCTTCCTCACATTGACAAATTGCCAACAATTATGAGCTGCTGATTTCCTTACTAACGGCCATCTCTCGCAAGCCGAGGCGGCGCTGCGCTGTTGCTTAGAGAAGCATAATGCCACATCCTACCGGGGGAGACGATCGGGACTGTAGAAGAATTAAAATTCCAACCCCCTTTTTCCAGCCCCCAACGGGTTGGCGAGGAGAAGGGGGAGTGAGAGAGTGAGAGCCGAGAGCAAGAGGCAGGTAAAGCATCCCACACCGAAACGCGCATCGTTTTGTATCGGCAATTTGAAACATCAATCAACGCGCGAAACCTTCGGAGGCGGACTCGGACGGATCGTTCGCTTCGAAACCCCTTTAAGCGAGCGGGAATAGGAGGAGGATTCGGGTTACTCGTCAGCAGCAGCAGCAGCAAGCGCGGCAGCCTCGGAAGCAGCACCGCCTAGCTCGCCGTGCAAAAGACCTCTAGGCCACAAAACATCAATGTTTGTAAAGAACCGTCGTTCTCCCATCGATCCATCTCGCCTCTCGCGCGTATACATGGGAATGAGGTGGTTTTTGAATGTTTTTTTTTTTTCATTTCTTCTATCCTTCCACCGACTTCCTACCCCCTTCTGTGTGTGATGATCGTTCGCATCGGAGGCGTAGCAGGGGACGCGCATTTTTCTTTAATTAAAACATCAAACCCTCTCAAACGGCGCGGCCTGTGACACCCACATGAAGCGCGCTGGAGCCACCAAAATCCCTGCCACCTCCAGCTCCTCGTCCCGTCTGGGGTGTGCTTTTCCATCGGGCACCGACCGCGCCGCCATCGAACGGAAAGTTAATGACGTGTGTGTGTGTGTGTGTGTTGGTATGTATGATGTGGTTAGCTATGGTTCTGGTTTTGACGGCCATCATACCGACAGCGCACGGGAGGGAAACAAACAGCGAGAGGCGGAGAGTGGACGCAAAATGAAGCAACAAAATTGGAACCACAATTAAGCCATAAGCGTGGCGTGGAAACGATCATAATTTTTTAACCCCCAATCTGACCTCCTCTCCCGCGGCACTTCCCGGTGCTTCCCCGAGCCGCTGACACCGATGTGTCGAAGGTGAGGTGAGACCGAAGTTTGACGGGTGCCCACCGAGCCACACAAAACAGCGCTTAATCTATGTCGCGACTAGTAGAAGAACGAAAGAATAAAAAACAAACGCTTCTCTTCCAACTAAATAACACAAACCTCGCGTCATGGTAACAGATACAGCGCACGCGGACCAGAAACAAAACGACCGACCAACGATCGACCCCCGAGAGCCCACCAGCGAAAAGAAAAACAAAACAGACTGAACTGGAACCTGGAAGCAAGCGAGGGACGAAAAACAGAGCAGAAACTAAAGCACCCGGGTGATAAAATGGATAGAAAACACATGTCAAATCGTCCACTAAATCGGTGTTGAAAGCCTGGCGCGGAGAGTGCCGTGCGTCGTAAAATGGATGATGGAAAAGGCGAACTCCACCCTCACCGCCCCACCCACTCAAACACCCAATCCCAGCGCAAAGCCCAGGGCATAAACTCAACCTCCCAAAAAAAAAAAACTCGATCTCACCTTGCTCCACTGTTGTGATCTCGTAAAAGTTTCGGAATGCGCGCCCGGACATTCACGAATCCCGCCGCGCGCGGGCTCGGTTGACACTCAAACGCCGCGAGTATGCCACGACTCATGGCCCACTGCTCACTCACACCGCCCTGGCCCGGCGTAAATAGATACCGAAATTAATATGTTAAACAAGCTGTTAAATTAGACGCAAATTAATAGAAACACTCGCAGCGGAACTGCCTCTTCGTGAGCATAAAATTATCATTAATAAGCGAAGGTTCCGCGTGCCGCGGGAATGTATCGCGGGGGAAGGGGGGAAGAGGAAGTGCTGCCCGAACGTGAACGTGAGCCGGCCGGATTGGCCCGAGGCTTAATTAGGCCAAGCTCCGTGTGTTTGGAGGCGATCGCACCCAGCCAGCCAGTCAGCCATTCAAGTCTGGGCGGCTTTCGGGGGGCGTTTTCGGCTTCATCTCGGTTTGCTTAGCATTGTTGTTTTTTGTTTTCGAAACACTTTTTCTTCACCTCCCCCGGCCGGGTGCAAACAACGAGTCAAGGGAAACATTTTTTTTCCTGAGGGGATTACTCGTCGGGATTTGGTGAGATTCCTTCGCACCAGTTGTTTTTGAGGTTGAGAGTGATCCACAATCCAATGGAAAGTGTTACATCGGAATCAACAAGGACACGTTTTACGAACATTCCGAGCGAGAATATGATCATGTTTTAATTTTATTCAAACGTTTGTTGTAACAGCACCATTGTTAAATGCATAGCTTTTTCTGACCTGAATACCACATCAACGGTTCCAATCTTGGGTCGACCTGATGAAGCGCTTTTTTAACTAAAAACAAAATTCAAAGATGATATGCAATTGTTATGGACATATCTTTGCGAACACTTTCGAAATTCTTCTATCTTCTGATCATTTATTGTGCCACTTAAACGCAACTCTAACCTTACGCCGGTCACCTTTCCCTAACGCAACTGCCCGAAGATATCTCTCCAAAGAGATATGATACTATACTCGAGATGCAGTTCGCAAAGCAATCCATTTGGAAAGTGTACTTCCAGGGTTCTCAACCTTTAACATCCAGGGGTCAACCACGGTATGGGCCCAACCGTTTGCGTTTCCCCTTCAACAAGTATTTACAGCAAATGCAACGAGAAACGGCACAGGTTGACACCCCAAACCCGTGGCGGTGGCGGCGGCGGCAGCGGCGCCCTCATTAGTCCTTCATTCCTTTGCAGATTCACGACGTTTGGCTCGTTTTGCCGTTTAAAGACGTGTCGGAAATTCGATCTCTCCCTCTCTCACTCTCCCCCCGCTCTTTCTTGCTTGACCACTCCGGCGGCTTTTGGAGCTCGTTAATCCGTTTAGTGAAATCTGGTCTGGTGCTCTGTGGTCCGGGCACGGACAACGGTCCGCGGAAACCAAGAGAAAGCGCAGGAGAGAGAGAATGGGACGCAAAACTGGAATCACCCTGTTTTGAGCGGCCACGGAGGTCGTCGCGCGATCGTACGAGAAATAGCCAGGCACACCAAATATGGAGCGAAGCACCCCGGGATCGGAAATCGGATCGTGATCTGGTCGTTTGTTGCCGATCACGAGGCCGGCCGGCCGGCCAACCGGGACGGAATGTGTCGCAGTACGCGCGGGCACCCATCAGGTTCATTCAAACAAACCTAACTCTCCTCCTGCTCTCCCCCCGCGATATGCTGTCACCCACTTCCTCCCTCACGGGGCACGGGGTAAAAAATGTCGATAATTTTGACACATACCTTGACGAGATAATTATCAATTTGCTCGCCCTCCCCAAAAACCGTCTGTATGCGGGGGTGTGTTAGTGTGGGTGGATGAAATGGACGCTTCTTCCGTGCGGCGTGACAGCTGAAGGCACAACGCGAAGAGAAGATAGCGAGAAGATTATTTCGTTAGAATCGAGAAGCAGTAGGAGTCGTGAGGTTTGAGCTTTTATTTTTCTTGCAGAAAGCGACCGATCGAGCCGGCTGACGAGTTTCTTTTCTTTTCTTTCGAGCGAACCTAGAGGACGCGGGACCTAGTTTTGTTTGATAATTGCGAAATGTCCTCACGGGGTGGAAGTAGGTACACGATTTTTGACAAGTTGTGTGTTACTTTTCTTCCCCGTTTGCTTGGTCCACGTTCCGAGCTCTTCGAAAGCTGGTTCCGAGTGTTGTTCCCGTTACCTTTATTTCCATTCCGTTTCGTTCGGTTCCATTTTGATACGATTTTTGTTCCCGGACTCGGCTCGTTTTTCCTCTTCCTTTCCGGCCGTTTCACGCGCGGCATCTTGCGCGCGCGAGCGGATCATCATAATAAATTTCATTATTTATGATGGCTCGTTTGGATTAACGGCTTCCCTACCCCACGCCACCATCCAACCGGAATCGATCGATCCACTCTCATTCTCTCTGCTCCACGCGGAAAACGAACGCGAGTGTTGTGCGCGGCGGCCTTTCCGTTTTCAACCTCCTCTCTCTCATCCGTACTTTTTTTTTCTTCCTACTGATCACGACAAATTTTCGGTGTATTAGTTAACCGCTCTTCATCCCTCCACTGGCATCATCACACGGCGGCTCAAGCAACACCTCGTTTTTATGGTAACCGGTGTTGTTTTTACCAGCTCTCAGTTTCTCCCTCCCACATTCGTTTTCGTAATCTCCGGCCGAAATTCCATCCCCGGGTGAATTGGGTTCGATTCATCGGCGTGTTCATCGATCGATCAATCCCAGTTCATTCCGAAAGCGCGCCCGGACCGTTCCGCTTGTCATCGTTGGACAGGAATTTCACTGTGCTGGCACTCAACACACCCGTCACCGTTGAATGTGCTCGTATTCAACACCGGCCGATACACAAAACTGCATTCGAATGCATTTCTCGACCTAATGGAATCCTTTTTTTATGATGATTTCAACGCGAAATTCGTTCCACCGAGGATCCTTCTTCAACGCGTGGAGGGAGATTTTGAGTTCTTTTGTTGTTCCTTTTCGAGGGGCTTTTCGAAACACAAAGCCTTAAGCACAATTCGGAGATCAAGCGTGAATCCTTTCTCAACCAGGGGGTATTTGTGTTATGAATCTCATTTTGTGGAGGAATTGAAGGTACGATATCAATTGGAATTCGTATTCAGTTAAAAAAATAAAAGCATAACACAGTCTTCGTGGCAAGGAAATATTTCATATTCTAATTTTTAGTAAAGAATTTTAAATTGTAGGTAATTTCCTCGTTCTCTTTGATTGTTGTGTAAATATAAATAAATTTCAAAATTGTTGAACATGCTTTTAATTAAAAATTAAGACGCCTAGGGAACATTATAATGTTGAAAACAGCTTTGTGGCTCAGACCACCTGGAAGATTTGTAAGAACCTCAATCCAGCCACATCTTCCCAAACACCAGATGCCCTGACAGCGATAAATCGCACAAATAATTCGTGCATAAAGATCAATAACACACCTCGGCGATATCGGGGGATCGTGAAATCGAAATAGGAAAAAACGCATTCTCCTCGCGCCAAACCAACAGATGAAGATTAAAGCGTATTTGATTAGGGTAAATGGGTTTGCCGAGAGATCACGTTCTCGTCCTCCCTTCCATCTCCACCAAAATAAGCAAAAAGGCAATTTGAATAATGAAAATAAATATCTTTGTACGCGCGTACGCGTCTTCCTCCCGCGCAAGGCAAAGAAGCCACATGACAAAAGCTGAGTCGGCGCTGATCGTGCTCCGGACTAGGCTCCTTTCAAGGAATAATAATAGAGCGATCGAGGAGTGCTTGGTGGGCCGCTCGGTTGTGACGACAATCACGAACTACACGGCGTCGTGGAGACGGGCACTCCAACGAACTCCCAAATAAAAAAAAACACGACTGCAGAAAAACCGACCCACAACGGATCGGTCATCGGTCAGTTTCTACGAATCCTAGCGATCGATTCGATACGAATAAATATTATCTTTAGCGAGAACGCGCATCGGGCAAAGCGAGATTTGAAGCAACGAGGTCCAGAAACGCGATGAGTTGACGCTTTTGGCACCTTCGCTGGGGCCCGTTGGCTTTGGATTTCGGTGCGGGGATCAGTTGCCCGATAAAATAATAATCGCGCGTCGAGGGAAGATATTCCACACACCGCATAGAACTATTTTTGGAATAAGATAAACTGATGGTGGCGAAGAGGGCGGCGGTGGGGGCAGCAAATTTCTCAAAGCATAATCATCCCTCGAATGCCGCATTTGGGCCGCCGCCGCCACCGATGGAAACTTGTCGATGATGATCGAGAGTAAATAAATGTAAATGCCACACTCTAACCACCACACACTCCCTAATCATTCTTGGGACGATACAGTTCTGTTTTGCCCGTGGCTCTCATTTCCACGGCTCCACAGACACACACACACAACAAATCAACATAATTTCTGTGCCGCAACGCCACCTTCGCAAGTAAGCGAATTCAGTTCAGTTTTGGACATTCACGATCGACGCGCGGGGAGATGATTCTTTACCGTCGCTCTTTATCATCTCCCATAGGGGAGGTGGTGTGGTTTTCCGTGTGTTCTACGATCTCCATTCGCGCCGTTTCCCCTTCGCACCTTTTCTCTCTGGACGCTCGCTCTGCGGGGCCGATATTAAGGTGGCGGGCGAGAGAAAATCTATTCCCACCAGATGTGGCCCCATCAACGCAGGAACGTGGCGGAACGCGATGTGGAGTGGGAGAGCGACGGCGCATAAATAAAAGCACCAAAACGAACAACGGAACGAAGAAAAAAAAAACGCATCGTGATCGTTGTTATGCTTTGATCTATGAAGCATATCGAACCAGTGTGTTGCCGACGCGCCAAAAGGGAAGTGGAAGTGAGGAAGAAGGAACAAAAAAAAAATCTACCAAATAATAAAACAACACAAATCTCAAACGTCGATGCCCTACGGGCGCGAGCGCACTTCACTCCCGGCGGATCACATCCCTCAAACACCAGCCTCACGCAGCACAAAAGATTGCCATGAATCATAGCTCTATTTATTTGAGCTCCAGAACCAAGGGCCGCCTTCCCCTTCCGTGCGCTTCCACCTCTCGATCAATTCTTGTTTTGTGTAAACGGTTGTTTAGAAATGATCTATTCCCGCGTTCGATTGCTCGCGCTGCATTTAAATTCACTCCACCCGTCCCGCTAGGCTCCAACCCGCCGTAAAGATTTATCCTGTCACAAAAAAATGCGGACACGAATGTGGCTTTTCATTTTTCGAAATTTATCGCATAGCCCAATATGGCACCGCAGCCGGTCAATGCGACTCCGAGGGAGATTCTAGTGGACGTGCGTTGTCTCGGACATTTGGTTTATTTTTTTGTAGCTTAATAAGATTCTTTTGTCCAACCGATAGATTATAGAATACGCTGCTTAACTATGTCCATAAACTGTAACATCTACAATGGCTCACAGTAATCAAGATTGAATAAGTCCCATTTTTATGTAAAATCTAAGACCTCTTCTAACAATTGATGTCTGATAACAATACGAAACAAATCTAAGATAAAATTTGATACAAAAAACCAGTAATAATATTAAATCTGAACAAACTATATTTTAACATAAAAATTCAATGGAAGATTAGTTTTCCCTATCTGAACCCAGAGCCATGTGACCCTGCGGCTGTAACGAAGCAACATAAACAAGGCGCGTGATTTTGATACAGGGCCGTTTTCATGCAAATTTCATACATCCTTACGCGAGGAAAGTCTCACCGAGTGGCCCCCGTAGACGGGCTCTTCTAATCTAATTGTTATACGGCGTGTTCCCGATCAATAATACTGGTCCGCGCGAGGCCCGGCATTATCCAAACAGTTCGCCTGACCCATATATACTTCACGGGCTTAACGAGGCACGGAGTTCGAAGTCAAGACAAGATTGGATAGCCGCATGATTCCCCTCGCCCGTGCGCCGCACACTCGGATCAATTTCGTTGACCCCCGAAGGCTCAATTCCCCAATGGTGCGGTGGTGGAAGCGATCGAAACGATTCGTGGGAAGGGAGGGGAGGTGGGGTAGAAAATGAAACCTTCACGCGACTGATAAAACTGGGCCCTTTAACTATCACCACACGGCGGGTACCGGCGTTCTCCCCAAGGAGAAGAGAAATATGCTATCGATCAAATATATTTGAGATAGTCCCGCGGTCCAGTCCCGGGCGGTCCAATCGATCGAAACCCTCCCGCCCGTGTGTCTGTGTGGCGAGTGGAAAGAAATACTGACCAGCGTGAAAGTACTGCAGCTTTCTTCGCGTATTATTATCATCATTCCACCCGCCCCCACGACCACTCTCCCGCAATCGGCGTCGTAGAGAGTTCGCGGTTTTAGATCACTAAAAAGGTTCTCCTATCTTCACCAAATCTCAACCGCCGGCTTAAGTGGCGGAGGTGGCGATGGTGGGTGCGGGCTCTTGTTTCGAATCTTGCGCGGCCATCCCACAATGATAACTAGGGTTTGCCACGGTGCTGCTGCTGTTTCCAGCGTCGGAGCTAAATCGCGCCGGCCCAACTAAGATCGCTATCAGAAATGAAGGCCCTCGACGCTTTCGCATGAATGACCACCACTCGGGTCGAGCGTTTCGGTCCGGCTCGAGGAGAAAGGAAGACCATACATCAAAATCTTTGAAGGAGCAAGACAACGCGAGACCGTCAGCGCAAACAGAGCCCGATAACTGCCCGCGAAGCGAAACCAAATCAGAAAACATGCAGAAACCAATCAATAATTTATTGTGTGTTGCCGAACCATTTCCCGCGCCTGAATGACGACGGCGACGGCCGCGACGACCGGCAGGCCCAACCTTTCACACAATGCACGAGAAGACCGGGGATCGACGCTTTTTGGGCATCTGATTAAAGGAGCACCAGCGGGAGAAATAAATGCAAAGCGAGCGGGTGGATTCGAACACGTATCGACGAATCCACGGCCGCGCCCGAAGGGCCTGAAAGCTCTCCGCATGCTGCAAATCGCACGCCCGGCGACCCGGATGGTTTCGCGCCGGACCTTATTTGGACACCAGCGAGGGAAGGAATGCAGATTCTACAAAGCCTCCACACACCACGTCGGCGGGTCGGAAGGGAGAGCGTGCGGTGGGGGAAAAATTCACACCAAGATGGACGACGACGCGATCGAGATCCGCTTTTGTTAACATCTCGCATAACTCAAACGCGTGCAAACAAAGGAGACTCCGAAAATAAGTGCTCACGTCGCAAGGGGGAATTCCTCTTCCACCGCATCATTTCCTTTCAGCACGACGTGCCCAGGAAGGGGAAGGCGGTAGAAAATAATAATCATCCTTGCCGGGGTTGTTTCGGCCGAGCGAAAAAGTGTCGTGATGTCTCGGGTAGATGGGAATTTGAATAGAAAGGGCTGACCACGACAACGACGACCACGAGGGCACGGATGATGTCGTGCGAAAAACGAGGAGTCTTCCTTTTACAGCGTGGAGCGATCGGGGCATTGTTTGAATTACTAAAAATATAACAAATAAGAGCCCCAAAGGAGCCGGCCCTGCGTGCGGAATTTCGAATTTTCGTAGCTTAATGATCAACATTTGATACAGGCATAGTTCGCGAGTCGATCTACAGGTATGGGACCGTTTTGAAGTTGTGTCTCTAAAGATACAGAGCCCAGGAACGGAAATAGGAAATTTAAAGTAGATTTTTGGATACATGCAATTTCGAAGGGATCAGCTTTTCATCAAACACTCTCGGTCCATACTCGGTCCATCAAACACTCTCGGTGCCATAATTTGTATTTGGTATGTGTTCGTTTCCAACGTCATTTATACTCATTTGGAGGCTTCAACCACTCTTCAAGGGCTTTTTAAAAATGGTGGGCATATCCTTTTGTGAATAATTTTGAACTCTTGTGAACCTTTTCAATATTCTTTAAACTTATGTTAGAGATATTTTTGTAATGTTGAAACTAATTTTAATTCGAATGCAGATATTTGGAGAAAATAAATCCACCCTAAGGTGTATCAACTAGACGATACGCTAAGTTGAGCTTTTTATGCTTATCATTACATCAAACACGTCCCTTAGCATCCATTATTAAGAATTTTCATTCTGGGTGTCACATGCGATGTTCGATCATGCGGTGAAACTAATTAGGCTTGGAACGATCAGTTCCTTACCAGCTACTCCGGCTCAAAAGAAACCATAACTAATACAGCAAATTCTCAAGTGCCATACATTCGCTGCGCTGTCCGAACCGAACAACATGTTTCCCTTGCCAGCAAAGTCCACAAAACCGACACATCGTCGTCGTACGGTTGAAAAGGGCACAAGGGATCCCTCAACCACCCCCCACACTCCCTTCTTCACCCTGCTCTCTTTATCTTTATTTCTGCGATGCGAGTGTTCTCCCCCGGTGAAACGATCGACCGAAGAAAAGCTAATTGAAATCGTGCCAGGAGGACTACCGCGAGGGCTCGCGATTGTCATCATCGTGGAGAAGGTGGAACACCCGGGCATACACAAACCGCCACCCGATGAGTATCGCGCACCCCCGATGGGGAATTCTGACGATGTTTACCTCACCGAAGCGTGAAAAAATGTTCCCTCGCCCGATCCTCCCACCCTGCGCGCAATAGAAAAGTGCTCGCCTCCCAGGTTCTATTCATAAAATAGATACAATGTTGTTGGAAAACCGTTTGTTTACGGTTTAGAAGTTCACCACGGCGACCATCATGCTGATGATGATGATGAGGTGTATGTGTGAGGGGTGAGGGAGGGAGAGGAGACAAGATTATCCCACGGTGTCAGAGCGTTTCATTTAGATTTGTTGCTAATCCGATTAGGATCGTACAGTTTCCCGGGGCTTCGCACACGGCGTACGGTGAGATTGTATAATTAATTCAACAAATAGAACAGATTAGACAGATACTATCAAACGCTTAAAATACAAACCAATATTCGCTTATGAATAAAAACGTTACCACGCTTCCTCACGCCACAACCAACAAGTGGTGCCCCTTACTTCGTGAATGAAAAAAAAAACTACCTTTAAGTAAATATTCCGTTCACATGCAACTCATAACTTATGCTAATCCGTAAAGTGATGTCTGATTTAGGGAGCATTAGCGTCTTTCTAAATCATTTAATAAAACAAATTCTGGCCCAGAAAGCTCTCATAAATTCCAATCGAAAATTGATAATGATTCGTTTGTGTTTTTTTTTTTTAATATTTTTGAGCGCCTTCTTCGGAAATAATTAAGGTGGTGCTTCTCACGCGCTCCCTAACGATGCTAAGCGAGGCTAATATATCTACCAACGCATCTCGGGGGCTGCACTACACAAAAGACATGCTCCAAAATAGCTTCGAGCACGACGCGAGTAGGAGTGAAGCAAAAATGCAACAAAAACATACACAAAATCTCCGACAAAAGCATATTTTCGTTCGCCAGCAACCGGGTCGAGAATGCCAAGGATTAGGAGCGTCATCATCGGCATCATTTGGCGGTGGTGCCTAGGGAATGATTTACAAATTTCCATCGTTAGGTTGGTATCGCACACACACACGCACACGCATACACGACACACCAATCGGAAACATTTCGTAATGTCTTCTCTACACACCGGGCACCATCATCATCCCCGAGGTGGGTAGCATGTTTTGTCCGGGGAAACATATTCAAAAAACGATAATAGCTTCCGCCTCCATCTCCGGGCGGATCGTACCACCGTCTGGTGCCATTCCTTCGATCGTCAAACACAGTTTCCGAAGTCAAGCAATTGTTCGCGAGTCGATAAAAAAGCACATAAAGCCGATTTTAAAGACCCGCTGGTATGGAAACGGTTGCGAGCGAGGTGAGTGGAGATGGTTTGCAGCATAACAATAAAAAATGATACAGTAGCGAGGATGATAAAGGCCGCTGACACACAAGGACACCGTGACACACGGCGAACCTGACCTGACTATTATCCGACCAGAACGAAGGTGGTCTGTTTGGAGGCAGGGGGCGCAAATTTGATTCATTCTGTCGAATTTGATAAATTATCACATATTTCCACCGTCGCGGCGATCGTACAAGACCGCGTCGCCGTGTGGTTGATGAAGACGAATTCCAGCCTCCAAGAGAGAGGAAAGATTTTACTTACCAAACAACCAAAACAAAAAAAAGCATAACCGAAAGCCAACCACACCCGCCGGCCGTGTCTTGCCGGTCACCATTTCTCACGCTCGCGAAGCGTGGCGCATTTATCGCGGATGAGCCTCCATCGCTACTGGAATAAAATATCCAACAGCAGCAGCGAAATGGAATCGTTTTCCAAGGGCACACACACCGCACCACTTGAAGAGCAAAGGGAGATGAATGCTATCGATTCCTCTTTCACGCTCAAAAATACAAAAAAGAAAAAAAAACATCATTCCCATTTGATGGATGACAAAGCAACAGTAGCGACAGGCCAACGACAGGCCTGGCGCACGTCCACCAGCACGCCAACCGTCATCTCTCGTCGCGCATTCGACGACCCCCGAAAAAAGGACCCCCTGCCTGGGCTGGCCGGCCTGACGCACAAAACAATGAAAAAAAAAAAACGAAAAGATCAGCGAAATAAAAAGCACACGGTAGCGCGCAGCAGACGGGCGGCGCAGAGCGCACAACGCGAGAGGGCTGTGTATTATTTAAATTTATTTAACTTTGGCTCATGCTGGGTCGCGATCGGTTACTGCCCTCTGCCACCACCGACGGTGGTACTTCCGATACCGATTCGACTTGGGTGCCAGACCCCAGCCAGGTACAGGCGGTACCCGAAATACGCAACCAGATGTCGGACGGGAGATTTTCGATCGGGGAAAAGAACTAATCGGCCGTTTCTAATGCGCTACTTGACAGATCTGACAGATAGCGGGTTGGTTTGGGCGCTACTGTTCGAAAGTTAGCTTTAATCAGCTAGATAAGTCGCGCACATGAAATAGAAATAGTTGTGTAAAATTATAGCACTCAATTGCACCTTCTTCTTCAAGTCGAATTTTATAGTGTGGTTTCATAGTGTGGAATTTCATAGAGTTTCGTAGTGTGTATGTTAAATAATTCAAGTCGTTATTTCAGAGGCTCTGAATGGAGATGTGCCGAGAGCATTTTAGCATTATTGAGCATTAACGTCAAGAGTAGATATTTTAGATGAAGTTCATCACTTTTGTCTGGAAATTTTTACCTTTTCAGGTCAAATCCAATCGCTAAAAAATAATCAATATTCATAACAACTTTTACCAGTGCATTTTGTCATATTTTGTTTACATGAAAAAGCACTGGCAAACTGTTGTACCCTTGATTGCAGCGAAGTTTATTTGTAATCATCCATGTTGCTTCATTTTAGACACAGAAATTTAATTTCTCAAGGAGTGAAAAGAATTCATCGATGAAAATAATTTTGAGAATATGCCTTTCAGCAAACTTCATCAACTGAAAGTTCGATTAGTTGTAACGTTGAAGATGTAATCGATAAGCAGCAGAAAAAGCAATCAAACAACACGGCGTCACTTTAACGTTGTCGGGGACTGTTAATACATTTTAAAATACCTCACTGCTTGCCGCTCGCGCCTGTGTCCACGATTTCAAGTGGCAAATAAGTAAACGAAGAGCGAGTACGACGACAAGAGCAAAAATAAAATACACGCCAATGTTCCCACTCAATTCCCTCTTCAATCGAGCACGACAATCACACTAGGACACTATTATAAAACCATCAAGCGTGCATGGAAAAAAGACCATGGAAAATAGAATAAAAAGTACCAATCGAATGTAGTTTGTTCTGTGTGCCGCGGCGGTGGAATGATGAGAATCCAAATCCAACAAAAACCTCCGCCTCACACCCGTGGGAGATGGGAAAGTTCTCTGATATTTAGTACCGCGTGTTCCATCATCCCGCATACGGCGGGGTTGGCCTGGTGATCAATTGATGAGTAATTGAAAACATTTTAGCCATCGACTCCCCCCCTCCGGGCGGGTGAGTTATAAAAAGGGATCTCGAATACACAAACCTTTATCCCGATCCAGTTTTGCTTGTTTTTTTTTCGCTTTCTCTCTCTCTTTTTCTCTCTCTATCGCCGTGTCGATGTATGTTGTTCGATCTTTATGCTATTACTATCATGCTGACGAAAAAATCGTGGCACACCGAATGACAAGCTGCGAGCGAGCGCAAATAGAATTTTCACAGCAACAAAACGCGGGCGGCGCGTAGCTAACGAGGAGGACGGGAAAGGAATGAAAATTTGAATAGAATAGAGAAAAGGATGTTTGTTGCCGCGTGACGTGTCGATTTATGCGCCTGCTTTTTACTTTTTGCTTTTTTCTGCTGCCCCGGGTTAGGGTTAGGCTGCATTTTTCCTGCCAACGGGAGGAGAGATCGACAAACGCCTATTTTTCTATTCTTTCGTGAGTTTCCGAAGCGGTTCGCGTGTGCGAGAGGCGCGTGATGTTGGGGTGTTGTTTGTTTGGGGTAGAGAGAAAGAGAGAGGATGGCCCGGGATAGATGGACGAGATTTTTCAGCGATTTTATTCGTTATTTGGCGCGCCATGCTCCAGGAGTGCAGCTCCGCTCGGACTGTCACCTTTTGATATTCATCAGCATGCAGGATTGTGCCCGTTTAATGTCAAGCGCGTTCTGTGGCGCGGTGAGCGAGGGGTGCGCCGGTGGTATCGAAGGAATCTAATCACGAGTGTCACGAGTTTGATTCTTTTCCCCGCGACACGACCCATCGCGATCGCGGGATGAAAAGAGCTGTTTTCGTTTGTGTGGGGCTGTTGATTCGTTGGAAATAAAACCAATTTAGGTGTGAAAACGGTTGAGATTTTTCCACCAAAACAAACACATTGCGTGTGGAAGTGCTGTTAAGTTGTTTAATGTTAATGTTTAATGTTTCAAATGATAATGCTATCAATTATTTTTTCAAAAATAGAACAATATCCTAGCCAATATTTAAACAAAAGATCACTTCTATCTGGCTTTAATTTAATACAAATATTACAAAATCAGCCACTCATACGTCCGGGAAAAGTGTCCTTGGAAAAGGACAAATAAGAGTGGAAAAGTGTGCTACATTTTTCGTAACAAGCATAACAAATCATTCGTCATAATGTCGGGACAATAAAGTCTTTAAAATTTAAACGAACCAGCGCTCCAAGGGTGGAGATGGTAAAACCATACCAGCTCGTAACACAAAGAAGTACAGCACGACGCCAGCCACGAAACTAAAATCGTCCTTCTTTGAAGAGCAAAAAAAACCAACTCCGGCAGCAACTGAACCGGACGTGTCCAACCGGCGATCGACTGGTGTCGGTACATCACATGGGGCTAATAAGGATATGACATTCCTCTTTCCCGCTTGCTGCACTTGCCCGTCGCAGGCGCGCCGTTGAGTGTTGTGATTTCTGTGTGTACGTGTCTATGTTTGCCTGTTACCATTGATACGCCAATGTAACGATGAAGTTACTTGCTTGCTTGCTGCCGCTGCTGCTGCTGCTCATGCTGTTACTTCTACTCCTTCCTAGGAAAAGCGCCAGAGATCAAAGGGAAAACTTCTGCAAACCACACGGTACAGAGCGAGTGAGCAAACACAGCGTCCACAAGGCGACGAGATCGAGTCGAAGGGAAAACGGTCGCTTTATTGTGTGTGATTCGCTGCCCGGCGTGGTCCTGGGCCAGTCCCGTCCGTTCCGTGCTGCTCTCGTTCAAAAAGTCAAACGTCAACTGTGGATACATCTCGATGCAGCGATACACTCCCGGGTGGCATTCGTACGTAAGCCACCTACTCAACGTTCTACGGTAGTGCTTTTCGGCAACCAAGGACGCTCCGAAAAGGCCAGAACCAACGAAAATGCAATTAGTTATTAGGTTATTGTATCAACTTCCGCGAGGTTTTCCACCCGAAATGGCACTGAAATGGGACCGGATCGCTTTGGGAACGTACGTCCGTACGAAGCTTCACAACAAACGCAGCGAAAGAGCGAGTGAGAGAGAGAAAGACAGACCGAATTCTAGCAGAAGGAACACCGCACACACTATAAAACGGCTAGTGTTTGTGGAAGTTTGGATGTGGATTTAACTTCACGGTTCATTAGCGTATCGCACCGGCTGTACGTCATCGCCATCCAGTCCAGGAGAAGTGTACAAAGTTGTTTGCGCTGCGAGAACCACTCTGGCCGCGCCTTACAGGGTTTTCCCACATTGTGTACACCCATCGTTGGGTACGACGTTTACACAATTTTACGAGCCAAAGGAAGTCATTTGAGGTAGTTTTTTTTTACATTTTCAAAAATTTCGATTCAAAAACTCAGTTACATGTTCTTAACGGAATATCACCAGAAAACCCTGTCTATATGGAGCTCATTTTCGACTACTCCTCACATACTCAATTAAACAGTGAGGTCAACATGAGCGAAAGGGTTCTTCGCATAGGTGCGCTCATTGGTCAAAGAACCACCGGACAAGAAATGCATCCAGCGCCGGCTCCTCGGACCGAACCCCGACCCCACCTCTCCACACTCTCCGTTCTGATGAGATGTTTATACTAATCAATTAACTTAATTGCGAACGCTTTGCGCAAAAGCCAATCACCATCTCCTGCCGGTCCGGCGAATAGAGCCATTATGGGAGCAGCTCCTTCAATGGAAACGTTGCTCTAGAGGTAGGAAACTTTTCTGAGAGCTCTTCTCCTTCCGCTTCCTACCACACCAGAAGGGCGAACGGTTGTTCGAAAAAGAAATTCACTCTAAAGCCAAGCCAAGCCAAGAAGAAAGTACGAGCTGCACGAACCCGGTGTGACCTGCTAGAGAATGACATTATTAGTTTGCTCTGCATCCGTTTACGTTTTGCCCGGTTTCGCTACATGTGTCGGGGAGGTAATAACCATTATGGAGCGTCCATTTAATTAATTTACTACACCTCAGGCAATTGATTTTAATGTGCGTTCGATGGATTCCGATTCCCAGTGTGTTTCCCCGGCGGGAGGTTACGTAAGTTGCAGGATGCAGCAGCTTTCGTTTTCGACGACAATGATGACGAATTTGAATGACGCCTTTTCAAGACGGCGCGTATCACTTTCACGCGAAACTTTCCTGTCCTCACATTCCAAAGCACGGTAAAGTCCAATGTATAAGCGATTGCTTTCAAACATCCACTAGATTTCCGCTTGCCGAGTGTCCGGCGAGGCGTGTAAAAAGCCGCTCGTTCCCATTGGGAGCCGCCGACAAGGAACTAGAACCAGGACGTGTTGAAGCCAGCAGGTCTGACCCGGTGAACTCGGACTGTTCGAGAATGTGTACGGAGTGTGTGTACGATTATTGTTCGTGTTCATTTATGACCTTCCGGGAGCCCTCAGATGTAAGTGCGCTGGTAACACTGCTCCGGAGCGGGGGATGGCAGTGGTTGGAAGCTGTAATACCTTTTCTTGCCGTGTTGCCATCACGGCATTACCGATGGTAGTCGAAGTAGAAGAAGGACACACACACACAGAGAAAAAGACTCATCCAACATCCAACATGCTCTCCAACTTTAATTACATTTATCACAATCCGATATCGTATTACCAGTTCCCATGGCGATGGGTTGGCTACGGGAATGGTTTGCGTGTTGCACTCGGTTTGCTCCATCTACCCCCGGCACTTCCCGGCAATCGGATCGTTATGACATTACGCAACGGTCCGACTGTTTTCCCCGTCCCTCGAAACTGAAACCTCTTCAGCCCTGACTACCCACAGCGACGGAGCTCCAGTGTAGCCTTAGTGTCTTTACTACTACGGACGAGGACGTAGTTAAGCGTCACAATTCCGCAGTCATACAGTCTACTTAATGAAAGTTCTCGCTTGAAAGAATTTGTATCCCCCACCCGCGCTCGGCACTCACCAGGCGTGCACGATGGGACAAAGAGCGGACATTTCGTGGAAAATCGCAAGATAATTTACGAAGCATAAAAATCATCGCAGTAGACTATGAAATTCAAATTATTAAATATTCCAACTACAATTTTTGTTAGGAGATGAACAGCTCCAGAAACGTCAGCAGGATGTTTTGATCTCCTCGCGTTATCCAATTCATTGGTACAAAAAGTAATAGTCGACTTGCTGGTTACTATAAAAAAGGAACTACCTTCGTCCCGCATTCGGAAAAACCGGTGCGTGTTAAGTTTACCGTGAAAACATGCTCTATCCAGTGTGATCCGATTTCTGACGCCATGTTCCCCGTTGTCTTGCCGAGCGAGGACAGGAGCACAAGGAGCAAGGTGTTCGTTCTTCAAGGTTCCTCTGGTTCGGTTTCCCTGCGTGGCGTGTCGAAGAACTATTTTCAAGAAGACCACCACAACACCGTGCCCCACCGCCGTTAATTTAGAGACGGCAGCAAATCAGACCCCACACCCGAACCGGACGTTAAGTTTCTTATTCGTTCACTTTCGTTCTCGAAAAACTCGTTCTCTTACGCCACCGACTCCCGCTGGCGTATCACGTCATTAAGGGTAAGGTCTATTCACGGGGAAAAGGAAAACGCATTTTCACACTTGGCTGAACCCTTGTGGCTACCTTGCTTAGGCGAAGTTGAAGGAGAATGGGTGGAAGCTTTCCCTGTAGCGTTCCTTCTTCTCCGCCCAGGTGAACATCAAAAATAGTGAACGGCAGACGGAAGTTTAGCACGGCACGGAAATGTTCCGGCTTTTCCGGGCGAAGCGAGGCGTAGATGGTGGCAACTCCAGTCGGGTGCAACTCACTGTGTTTCATGCGCGACGGAGCCTTGACAGTTTCACCGAGCTTCCACGCTCGGAACAAACTCCACCTCCGACGGTGTGGAGTAGGTTATGCCTATTTACCGGGCGCTTTGATGGTACTTTTGCTGCATCGACCGTCGTACCAGACGCAGGGATCATACACACACACTCACACTCAGATGAAAGTACATACAGCGCGCGCCCCACCAAATTCCATTTCAGGTTGATCGAATTTCCTATCAACAGTTTGGGGCCGCGTGCGTTTCGGGCGCTTCCGTAGGCGCTCTATAGCCAACAACACGGGACCCTCTCGCCGTTCTGTGGTGCATGGCGCACGAATTCACCTATATAATACAATTTTCATCGATCCAACTAATTTATGTAGACGCTAATGAAGCATTAAACATATTTTCGATGCACGCAGCCCACAGCAGCAGCAGCAGTTCATCCTCGTGAGCGTAGCAAAACCACTAGCTTTCACTTCGTTTGGTGTTCCTTCCGAAAACGGTTCCATTTGTTTTGTTCTGCTCCTGACTGCGCCCTGAGCTTGGAAGGATCGTTTCGTGCATATTTCATACGTACATAAATTGATACGAACCACCCAACCGAAGCTCCGAAGAAGCGAAGCTCTATTTAATCGCCCGAGAAACCCACATCACTTTATTGCCCCTCCTTGCCCATTGTGTGTCTTCCGTTCCTGGCGTGATGGCGTCCGGATTTCTGGAGCAGTTCCGCGTGCTACCATCATGCGAGCGTTCACGCTTCCGTGAAGGTCAAAATGGTGGCGTCGGGTGAGAAGTTTAATAATTTATCAAATTTGGGGTTAAATTTATTGTTGCAATTCTTTACGCACATTTCAACCGCATCCGGTTATTAATCGGACGCCCGCGGGTTCCCCCTGTACGTTGTGGCTTAATGGTTCTTATTTTATAGCTCTCCACGGAGTTCGAAAGAAGTCTCGAGCTCGTTAAAATCCACCAGAAAACAGTCCCAGACTTTACAAATCAATCAATACATATTATGTTACAGTGGAAAGAGGGAGAATCGAATATAAACTAATTGAATTTGTTAGGATTTTTAACCCAATTCAGTTTTAATAAAGGATCGATCCTACAAATGCGATCAGTATCGGACACGATTTCAAATACAAATACAACAAAATAAAGGAACATTTTCAACCTGATTGAAAGGAATTGAAAAGATAAAAAATACGAATTCTAATCCGGCATCAAAATCCTACATCCATTTCGGATGGATCCCGATCCCACGGTTCATACCGGAGTCGCAGAATTTTTATAATTATAACTTAACAGTAATAATGTTTCGCCATAAAAACCGGGGAGCGCAAAGCTCATATCAATAATTTTGCCAATCATGCGTGTGAGTGTGTGCATTCATTTGCACAAAATTCATTAAAATTTCCATCAATCTTCGCTGGAAACGGTTATAGGTTTTACCATCGCGTTTCATCCGTCATCGGGTTACGATTTAAATGCGAAGCCCTCTCGAACCCCCACCATTAAAATTGACCATATTTCATCAGACTCACTATTTTCCCAGCCCGTTTGTGCGCCATTTTTCCTGTCTCTCCTGTGTCAGGTGCACACACACACATTCACACGATGCGCGTTTTGCATCTTCTCGGACATGATGTGCTGGTTGGCGTAATTCCCGTTGTCGGATAGGAAATTTGAAGGTAACAGCAGGTCCCTCGTCTGCCGCTTAATATGCGTTTCATCCCCCGGAGGTGTAAAAGCCACGCACCGCGCGCAAAAAGAAGAGGTGGGGACACAAACGGCAAAACAAGAAATCAAATTACAAATCTCCCCGGAACGGGGCCGGCCGGACTTGCGGAGCATGAAAAGAACATGATTCTTCCGACAGTATCTTGATCCTGTGTTTGGGAGGTACGCCGTACTTCACCCGTTCTGAGCAGGAGGAGAAAAAGTGGAAGGAAAGTGATCTCGAAAGCCGCGTTCGTTCGCACAGCTGTGCAGGCAGGCCTTCGGGACACAATCTCCCGATTCAAAATTTACGTGCGCCGGGAAGGCATGCGTCCCCCATCAGTCGTACAGCTTGTGGACCGGAAATGACCCACACGATTGGACTGAGGCTCTAGATCTCCGCAGGCAACCAAAAAACACCCGTCCACATGTGTGTTTCTACTAACTCCGCCGGCCAACCGATGCGTACGGCGATGATACGCGCCACTCGTTTGGCGTGGCGTTGTTGTTTCTGTCAATCTTCCAGGAGAACCCTCCCTCCCTCCCCCGCACGATATGTAGATCCCTATCCGAAACAAGTAATTCTTCTGCGTCCCCCACCCCAAAAAAAAACCTGGGAAACCGTCGTGAAAGTCGACCGCCGATTTTCGCGATGACCGTGGTAAAATGCGATCGCCCTGCAATATATATATTAAAAAAAAAAAACAAGATACAACAGCGCATATGCCCCTCGAGGACTCTACGCTGCGCTCGGAGAAAATGAGCACCGGCAGCCGGCGAAAACAAGAGCCACACGGGCGCACAACATACGCCGGCGAAGAAATCGCGATCGCGCGCGCACAATCGCATAAGTTATATTTCGTACTCCGTGCACAGGAATGCTGTAGTGTTTTTTTTCTTCTTCCCCCTCTCTCCCCTCTTGACCGTCTTCGTTCCCTGGTCGGTGCGTTCGGATACATTCACTTGTAACAAAAAAAAAAACGCACGGATCACAAGGGTCACCCTCTTTCTCCTTCTTGCTTTGTTTGTTGAAAACGCAACGACGACGCACGCAACTACGATCGGGAAAGGATCGCGCAAGGAAATGCAAACCGCAGAGCGACACACACACACGGTGGACACAATACAACAAACACACACACAACGAAGCAACGCCAGCTGGAAATGGAACCGCGCATTACAACAAACGCGAGATGAAAATCTAATTAAAGAATTCACCAGAAATCGATCTGATTAGCGCGCGCGCATGGCTCGCGACTGCACTGGCCAGGAGTGGAGTGTAGTGGAGTGAAGTTTGTCTCGGTACCCTCCCCTCCCTCCTACCCCCTCTTCCCCTTGCTGCCCGCTGGGTTGAAGGAACAAGTACACCGTCACCGGTATTTTTCATTTCTTTTCGCATGCGAACCCGAAGACGTACCGGGATGTAGTTGAGTCGTAAGAATGCTAAGCATGGCTGACTGTGGCTCGCGCATTCGCCTGTGGCATTGGTCAGTTTTGCGTGCGACGAGACGGTGGAAGATGGAAAGCATGGCTGGTTGCGATAAGTACGTAAGAGGTACTGCAATTGATTAAGCTTTTTTTCTCTTTTATAACAGTACAGTACGCTTCGAAGGACCGAGTAATGATGTATTGAAAGTATGGAGTGCAAGATCACCACAAAGATCGAATATATGGCTGAAGGAACTAAGCGACAAAGTTCGCAATTCCATTGAAAATTTAGATTCTTTTTATTTCATCAAAACAAGGACAGATGTTGCTAATTTATCCATGTTTCAATGTGTTGATCCTTTGAACCGAAAAAGCGGCTGAAGTATTTAATAATCTCAAATCAGTTATCCGGTTCAATGAAATAATCCGATATTACATACAGATAATAGAGGATACCTCAACATTTAGGACAAATTGTTTATTAATGCTATTAATAGAGACTCCGGTTCGGGTGTCCAAATAGAAAAGTTTAATAAAACAAACACGAACGAAACAAAGCAACCTGATGCAAATTATCGTCCCAATCAGCTTCCAAGAAATAGAACGCCATTCCGACCTAACTTTCCATCCTCTAGGTGGAAATGAGTCCGCGCCGTATGTCCCGACTATTATTGTCCCCTGTTTCGGGACGAACGGCTTACGCCTTTCGGTATCGATTGCATATGCGCCTTCCACCACCATCCGGTTCAATCTCATCAGCGCACATCACACATTCCAACGAGCAGCCGAGCCCACCGAGCGGGGCCAAACATACGCACGCAGGCAACAGACGAGAAGAGCGAGGTTCAACCGAAATGAACTTCCCGAAACACCATAGAAGGATGGAAATCTCCAACCCGATGCGAATGCACACGGACGACGGCGGAATTCTTCTCGTCCATGTGTGTCTCCTCCCTGTGGGCTGCAAGAAAAAAGGGCCACCTTTTACGCATATGGTCGACGCATCCGCGGGGAGGACGAACGGTTCGCCGGGCGAAAGGGCATTAGTTAAGGGCCCTGCTTCTTCTCGTCTATTGCTACCGGCAGGCTGGCTACGTTGGAGTTTCGTGTCTGGGGCGGAGAAAGGGAAGAGTGTATCGCGTACGCCGTATCTCGGCCCATAACTTGATGCGACGGGAAGGCGGGAGACGAGCGCGCGTGTGTGCATACCCACCGAACCACACGCTCTGTAATTGATGATTACGGTTTGCGCAATGCATATCAGCCATCTCTCATCTTCAGCTCCCCCCAGCTGCAGCGTGCGCCCGGTGCAAGTGCACCGCACAGGTAAGGGCTTCGCCACACAACAGCATCAGCGTCGCGCGGGTGTTTCATTCCACGTTTTGTTCTTTCAGTTTTGTGCGGAACGGAGCGGAGGGTTTGTGAGGTGGGGGGTAGGTGATGGTAAGGGAGTGCGAAAAGGTCAACGCAAACGGTGCGAAGAAAATAAACCCGACGGGGGCACCAAGCCACGACACGACACGCTTAGGAAGCGGAGTTTTAGAAGCTAACGAACATTCCTCGCATGTGACGGGGCGAATGTGCAGAGTTGAGTGGATAATTACTGGGATGGAAAAGAAGGCTCCAACAAACTTATTGGAAATGGGATTGCATGCATTTCTCTCGTCTTGGGATCTTTCTACAACTGCAATAAAACCGTACCTCGTAAAGATCTGCTCTAACCATCCGACTCCAACTTCAAATTGATACAAATCTCCCGTCGTTGCGTCGACATGAAACAAAAGCTGCCGCCAAACGAACAAAACCACAAGCCAAGCGAAGGTGCCAAAACCTTTTTTTTCGGCCGATATAAAGAAAAGCGCAACATAAGCCAGAACAAAGCGCACAATTTAACAAATTCGATACTCCCGGCCGTGTTCTACGGCTGACCAGCACACACACACAAACACAGAGACCCCAAAAATCGTCCACCACGCATCCCCGTGCCCGGTGGCACACAATGGGAAAATGCAGGTTTCGTTTACCGGTTCGCCATCTCTTCGGCGAGCTGCAGCCTTGCAGGCGATCCGCGCAATTTAGCCATCGGAGATAACGACGGGCACACCACGGCAAGGCAACGACGAAGAATCGAAAGGGCCCCCCCGTTTTCTATCTGCGAAAATCGCGCGCGAGAGAAAAGAGAAGAATGGCCATTCCAGAGCTCGCGCGCGCGAGCCATCCGCTGCTTGGAATGAGTTTATGTGTATGATTTATATGCACAAACCCACCGGAGTGGCGGAGGAAATGCAGCCCGGCAAGGGAACCCGCTGATGGAAGCAGTTCTTCTCACATTCGCCGTTCGCGTCGTTCGTTTCCAACTCCCGGATATCTGCGACTCCGAATCCGAGTGTGTTTGTGTCGCTACGCGGTGGTTCGTTTTGGGATCCAGAACCGTTCGGAACAATTCTTTCCACTATTTGTCTCTCGCGGAGTTTCATGCTGCAACAAAAACACCAACCAACCAAGTGAT
>JXWZ01013147.1:0-42500 GCA_000956215.1 Anopheles farauti No. 4 | reverse complement strand
GGTGGACAAAGTGCACAAAACGACGACGGGGGCAAGTATTTCATTTGCTCGTGGAAGTAGTAACGCATGCAGCAACGGCAGAAGGACCCGCGCGCGCGTGCACTACAATGTTGAGAATGTTATCCGCAAAGTTCCAAGAGCGAAGATGTGCCGCTGCGGGACTCTGCCAAACCGGACGATACCTTCCTGCGCTGGCCCTTGGACGCACATTGGAACGATGCTTATTTTTTGCTGTTCTCCGAGGTTCTACCAGATGCCTTAAAATCTATGCAAGTTAATCTAAATTCCTCAAACCAAGAAGGAACCGTCGACGATAGCATCAATGATTGTTCAATTACAGACAGAACACACTCACACACAGGAACGCACCTTCTACGCTTTTCCAATCCTCTCCTCCGCCTCCAGAGACCCTGGAGCAAACGAAATATTTCACCCACAAAAAGAATCCACCATTAATTTATCGATTCGGCTGTCTCGCTGTTGTAGCAACAGCAACAGCCAGCACCACAACAGTGGCTGATATATTAGGCAGCCCTCTCGCAACCCTCCTCTTCCATACTTCCATCGGTTTGAAAAACGAATTTTGCGTGTCGATCGGCTTGCAAACACACAACCCCGGGAGTTGGGGCGCGCCAAAAGGCAAACATCTTCCTGGCGGCCGGCTGTCGTGGGAGGTCGCTACCAGAAGAATGTAGCCGAGGTCCACCACCAACTCTGCGCCACGGATCTCGCGTTTTCGGTGTACATTATAAATTTTAATTAGCCGGACATTGCGTGATGCGTGACCGTGTCTGTGCGTGTGTGTTTGTGTTTTGGTGCGGAAGACTCCTTTTCTTCCGACCACGAACGAAATGTTGCATTCGAAGGCCATTTTTTCACTTCAACACGGAACAGAAGGAATACGGCGGCCGGTTAAACGGCGATTTCGAACGCCTTCAGCTGTTATTTGTCACTTTTTTATGTGCTCTCTCGTGCGGGATACACTTTTTTGTTTTTTTTTGCTGCGCAATGTTTCTACGTTTCGAACGAAAGCAACGAAACGGGAAGCGATGAGCCCGAAAACACAGCTCGCGCACGTGCGAGAAAATTGCAGTTTATTTTTATGTCAATTGTTTTTTTTTTATTCTTTTCAATATAAACAATTTTCAATGCAATTTTTAAGGATTAGGAAGTTGTAAACGAAAGAAATCAATTGGAAACTAGATTTAAACGGGATTATGGGATTTAAGCGTGTAACCGATTGGATCGTTGTTTTTTTTTCAGAACTTTGGGACCTTATAATATTATAGCTTATTGCTAGATGATTTTGAAAGACAAGCAATTTTTTTTAATTTGTCTGAATTTGCTATATTTTCTTGATGAAACTGACGATTCTAAGTGTACACACACACAAAACACACAAATAAAATCAACCGAAAGAAATAATAAAAGCTCTGCTCTGGTTATTATAAACTGCACACCAGAAGAGATAATAAAAAAAGGTTCCAATGACTTGGGCAAACAATAATTCAACCCGGAATGGGAACCCGCCCCTTTTACCGAAAAACACAAATCATTATATTTGATTATGACACTCCAACAACTGGTGCAAATTATGCTTAACGGAGTAAAACTTATCATCCCAACGTCCTTGCATCCATCCTCCATTCCGGACCAGTGCAAAAGAACTTCATCTGCGCATCCGATCTCTTTCGCCGTAGCAAAGCAGCGCCGTCGTGCAACATAATTTCACTGCCTCACCCTCGAAATACAACTTTTTCCCACCGAAAAGGTAGCAAAGATGATGCCTTCACTAGTAAAAATTACCCATATTTTATTATCCTGCCGCTCGCATAATAAAAATATAATGCACCTGGTTTTCAAATTCGCCTAGAAAATCCGACCGGGACCCGGTTCGCGCGTTGGAAGTCTGTGTAAAGGCCCGAACTTTCCACCCCTCCTGGGGTGTACAAAAGAACAAACTACTTAAGCGAACAACATTTCACAACCAGCCCGCTCACCCCCGAGAAAGTCCGTGCAGTTTTCATAGAAATGCTAAATAAGAAGCTCGCCCTTCCCCCTCTCATACAGCGTGAAAAATACACTCTGCACCCGAAATGCGCGAATTCGAAACAGGCGAAACTTTTCGTTTTCCGCGCGCGGCAGAAGGATCGTGAAAATTGCTGATCGCCTGGCCTATCTCATCCTCCCCCAGCCCGCGTGACCCTATCCCCAAAACTCACAGGCCCACACACACACACACACACACACACACACACACACAAAGGTCACACGCCGAACCCGAGAGGGTGGATGGAGGCGAAAAGAAACACAGTCGAATAAAATAAAAAGCCCAACGCCGGGGCTGTGGGTAAAAGTTCGGCTTCCGGGGTTTTGTGCCGCAACCTGTCCCCCTGAAACGGGTGGAGGAGGAGCCTCCAAAACCTGGCAGCACGAACCCTGTGTGTTTGTGTGTGAAGTATATTCTTCACTCCAGTTCCCAGCTCGTGACTCCATGACGACCATGACACGGTCGTGTCGGCAAGGAGCGTCCACCGGCCAGACTTTACAAAATGCTCGACTTCTTGTGAAGTTCTTCGAGTTTCCTCTAATTAAAATTTCATTAACCGATCCGGAGGCAGCAGCAGTGGCAGCTTGCGAGGTTATTTCGCGTGGCAAACTTCCTATTTATTTTACTTTTTTTTTTATTTTCGGTCGCGTTCGCTGACTTGCCAGTGGCGTAATGGTTTCACAGGGAAGGAAAAAGACACTTTCAAGTCAAACGCAGACTGCTGTTGCTGCTACAACCGCTTCTCGTGTGGCACAGTTCGATCGTATCACAACACAGACGTGCTCTGTGTGTGTGCAAAAGACCTCCAAAGAGCTTGAGGTTTGGGTACCGCGTCGGACCAAGCAAGAGATAAGTTGAAAACCTCGTTCCAATCACGCGATTGATAGAAAGGAGAGTGCAATTAATTGCATGTGCATCATTTCCTTCCCTTCGTGGGCAATGCATTGTGTGTGTGTGTGTGTGTGTGTGTATGTCTGTGTGTTTGTCCGTAACCCAATCCCAAATCATCCAGGCAACGAGCGCGAACCATATCCATTTCACACATCACACTTTTTTTGCCCCATTCGTGGTCATTTTTTTTGTTTTGAGCCAATCTTCCTTCGCTACTGGAAAACCGGCCACACTTTCGGCCTGAAGATGCTCCATCATTCCCAAGCTAGTTGTGGTCAGCTTTCCCGTCCCCTTCCTCGCATCCTCGCTTTCGCCTCACGCTGATGTCGTCGTTCCAGCAGCACCGGAGCGAGCTGTAAAAGTGACTACAACGGCACGCCAAAAATGGATGGCGTGAGATTTCCACATCGTGAGCGGGTCGTTACCGACGCAAGCAGTGGAACCGAGAAAGGAAAAAAAAGTATGCGGAAACGCGAACGTGAAAAACCCGCCGGCCGTTCCCTAAAAGCGAAACAAAGGCCAGAACGCCTCCCCCTCGGTGGGACGGAAAGTCGATCGATCGATCTTGATTGGTTTCCTTCGGCTGGCACACCAAACGGTCATCTCAATACCGGGTGAGATAGAGCCGTGCGATTGAGAGGGAGGGAGGTTGGGAACCGGGAAATTGAGACGGACAAGTCACTTCGCTCGCTTGTGTGCTAAGTGTTTATCTTGATAAATTAGATGTACATGCACGCTTTTTGCCCCGGCTGGTGAAGATGAACCTCCGGCTGGCATGCGATCGATACATTTGCCGCTTCCCAAAACTCTCACTCGTTTCCTCCCATAGAGTACACTACCACCATCATGTCGCTGCGAATCGTTCGAAATTCGAGATTAAATGCACCATCACCACCACCACCACCAGGATGGCCACCATTAGAACATGAAACCTCGTCGAAAGGATGCACACGACACGATGCTTCCCTTCCCACCCACTGGACCCCGGATGGAAAGGGAAAGAAATTCGAGAGTTCTTCTCTAGCACTCACCGCACACGGAAGAAGGGAAAATTGACATCCGGAAAACCCTCTCCCGACACACACCCACACCCACATTCGCTTGACATAAAAATAAAATCCAAATTAATGCGTTCGTCGCTTCCGCGTCCGCTCTGCGTCGAGCGATGCCGGGAAATGCGATTGATTTCGAAAGCGAAGGCGTATATAAATGCCGAGAGTTGCGCGTCTGCATATTTTCTTCTTCGGCGAGCGACTGCATAAACTACGTACGGGCTTCCGATCCGATGCGACGGGCGAGCGGCGTTGGCAGACAAACCGCAAATGTACATTATTTGTTTTAACTTATCGCCCGGATCGGTGCAGGAAGCAGTTTCGTCCGTGTGCTGGGTGAGAACGAAGAAAGTGTCGATATCTTTTCCTGACGGAGGTGAAGGATATTTGCAATCCAAGGAAGTACTGTTTTGCAATCTTTTCGGAATAGTATTGATAGTTTCTGTGGAGATAATTATGAGCTGAAGGTTCAGAACATTTTCGTAAGGTTCGAAGCATCTCTTCCTAGAGTGATTTTGGAAATAAAATCTGAAACTGAAAATGATGCTTCTTATCTATTTAACAGAGAAAAGGACGCTCTTGATCAGCAGCTCGAGAATTCTTCTCACCTTCATACCTCGTCGGAAAGACACTTGACAGATCCTCGATAACAATCAGCTAACAACTTCTCACCTTATTTGGGGGGATTTTCAAAAACACCCCGAAGCTGATCCGCTCCCTTGTCGGTCTGTGTCTCCCGTTCCGGTACGACGGAAAAAAGGGTTGGAAGGAAGGATTGATGCGCACTCACACACAGAAACGCGCTCCATCTTTCGAAGACGTTTGTTCCGCCTTTGTGCACCCACGACCTCCATACCACCGTGGCAGCACGGGCAGCAGGAGATCCAAATTCCGATTCGCACAAGCGAAATAGAAAATGTGTTTGCGGTGTTGTGCGCTAACGTGCTTCAAAGAAAGACCGGAGCAGACATCGAGGGACTAGAGGGAAGTAAAGATAAACCCTACTCACCAACAGCAACGTTCGCAAGGGGCTGATGAACGTGCGCCTTGGCGGAGAGAAGGGTGTCTTTACGGTCGGGCGCAAAAAGGATATCTTGCGCAAGATATCGCGCAAAAAGCAAGCAGCAGGAGCAGGTCTTGGGATGGAATAGTCGAGCGGAGGATTGGGGGAGGATCGCTTGCGGGAAAGATACATAGCAAGGTGGTAAGAAGATAGATGGCGTTTATAAGGATATAGAATTTCTAATTGATGCATGTACGGATTGATGCTGCCCGAAGCACCGAGACCCGGTGGTACGTCTTTACGAAGGCAGAGAGTGAGAAGGTGGTCGTTTGCAGGACCACGCGGGAGAAACAAGTCTACGATTGAGATATTGGAGCGATATGCGGGACTCCTGATGAGCCGCGCTGCTACACGTTTGCCACCGGAATGGAAAGTGCAGTGTGAGTTCTTTTCCGACAGATTGCTTTTCGCTGTCGGGCAAGATTAGATTCCACCAGCGAGCGAGTCGACTTCTCGCGCGTTCGCGGCCCAGGGACGGCCCGGGGAACCCATTACTTCCAATCAACTTACCCCGAGACGTACACGCGCATCTCTCTGTCAATCTTCAGGTTGTCGCAAACAAACCAAACCCCCACGTAGCCCCGTGAGTGCCAACGGAGGGCAGCCGAGACGAAGGAAATGTATAAATATATTGACAAACGTGCTCCGATCCCCAACGCCACCAGCCGATGGGAAGGTGTGGTATGCAATCGGAATAATATTTGTAACGATATCGAATGGCACACGGAAGGCCGGATGGCACCGCACAGCATGCACGCACACAAAAGCCGGTCGACCATATCCGCTCCGTCGGATGTATGGCTGGGAAAGAAATTAATGCCGCACACACTCCAAAGACGATTGTGAACAACGACAGGCGAACAACGTTGCGAATGCATCTCGGACAGGCGCCCGAGATGGCCACCCTCGTCGTTGCACCGATGCCATTTGGCTTGTTCGGCCATCGTGTTAACGTTCGCCGGCTCGCCCACTCTTATCTTATCCCCCTTTCAATCCCTCCCCCCCTCTTCCCTCTCTCTCAACCCAGGATGCAATCAGCGTGTTACAAAAGGGACAGAAAACGCCCGATCTCGTACGCTCGATTGCCGGAACATCTTGATAACATACTCATAACTCTTCCGTGTGTCTCCCTCTTAGCACAAAATGGCATTACGGCGACATTCTCATCAACTCGACTCCCTTCCGCCTTCTTGCGACGCGCTTTTATGCGATGGGATCACGGGTGCGTGGCTAAGAGGGTGAGGAGAATCAAATGTAGATTAACTTTTTCCTTCATTTGCCAAGCGACAGAAGCGTCCATCAATATGGAACCGTACACTGGAACCGACCATCGGAGCGATTCTCCAATGCATCATGACGAGGAGCGGAGAATCACGTAACAATCGATTCGAGATTGTTTGGACACCGTGCACCGGAATATATCGAGCATTGGATGCTTTCGGTATCGGAAAATCTGTGTTTCGATTTTTTCCCGCTACCCTTATCACTGAATCATGTCCACCCGAGCAAACTTATGGGTGTCAAAGTTCATCAGGGATTCGCAATAAATTATTTCCAGCTCGGGTAACGTTGTTGCGCTCCCATAGAAACAACTTTCCACAGCGAATTGTACCATATTTCGCGTACTGTCTAAAATCTTCCCATGCCATCTTACATCTTAAAAAAAACACTACCCGATGTCCCAAATAAGACAAGGCGTACAGGTTTCGTTAGGCTCATTCCCTCCCTTGCTCCGTTTCAACCACCGTGAAAAACATGATTTTTGCATGTAATTTTATCCCGCGCGCATTGCACTTGTCGTCGAAACGGCATGTCGTTGCGCGCTCGATAAAACGATAACTTTCATGTTCAAACAGTGCGAATTCCGATCGGGGCATGTTGCGTTCGTCGCTGCAGAAATCCGGGCGAGTCATCCTGGGCGGGGGCTCAGGTTTCCCACCCCGATGTGCCTTACTGCAAATCTCAAACAGCGATAAATAAATAATACACGAAATAATCTCACATGCACACCGTCCGTTTTCGGAGGGAGAAACGCGTTAAATAAATGGATACTTTTTAGAACCGGGGCCTGTTTTCAAGGGGTTCGAAAAAAAAACACACGCAGCCCATACTTCATCCTAGTGTGCGATGGCGTGCGCATTCAGAACCTTTCAACATGGAAATGCCTTAAAATTGAGCTTCAAAAGGCTAACCCCATTTAAGGTGCTCCGGTGCTGTGGTTGGCGGTGATCTCCCACTGATAAATCTTGTCCATTAAATCGTCCGCGAAAAATGCACGATTGCTCCGCCGGACTGACTCGTCAAAGAGGCATGGCAGGCGGCTAAACGAACGGCTGAAGAGAGTTCACATGCCCAGGCAGATTCTTTTCTGATTTTGTTATGTTTTTTTTTTTTGGATCCGTCTGTCGTCCTGTTTGAAATACAGCTAAATAAAATAAAGAATTTTCAACACACACTTCAACAAGCTAACTCTAATAAATCTCCATATTCCACCAACGGGGCGAAGTCGGGAAGCGATGATCCTGATGCGCTTTCGGGCACGCTGGTGTTGTTGGGTATGTTTGGCCTGCACACTCGCGCCCTCCCGCCAGTGTCTACGTCCGAAAGCGGGGCGACCCCACAAATCACCATACGGTCATGCATAACTCATGGTGCTGCTGCTGCTGCTGCTGTTCCCTTTCATCGGCCTGTTTTCGCGTGTTATTATTACTACCACTACTACTACCGCCGCGCTATCAAGATCTACCCACAGCCGAATAGCTCTTCCATCTTTTTTTTTTCAACGAGTTCGCGAGGATATCCGAGCGCGCGGGATAAATGGCTAAAAATAAATGGAAGAAAAATGTTCCAAATGGGACCCACTCAACGCAACTCCAAATAAAGCAGCAGGGCAAACAAGGGGCAGCACACCAAGCACCCCAAGAGAAAAAAAAATAAATAAAACACAAAAATGCTCACGGTCCATTCACCCGTTTGCGTCCATGGAAAAAAATTGCATCATTTAAAATAAGTTGTTCTAAGGCCGGAGAGTGGCCGGTGATGCCGCGGGTCGCGGGCAAGAATTCATCCGCCAAATGAAATGAGCGATCTTTCATTTCAACTTTGAAACCTACCGACGACAGGGCCCATCAGAGGAGGGAGGGAAAGATTGTGAATGGCCCCCGATGACCGTGACCATCAAACACACGTCCTGGATTTTTTGTGTCGGAAACGGGAAGAAAAGGAAAGCAAATAGAGCGATGCACGAACAACAACAACAACAACAAAGGCGAAATAAATATTTCATAACAAACCACTAATTAATTTGATGAAATCTTTCGAAACCGATCTCTCGCCGGGGTTCGTCGCTTACGTCAATCCCGGCGGCATGTGGAAGCGCAACTCTCTTCACGACGCGGACCCGCCGCGTGTAGCGTTCGACTCATTTGCCAAAAATTGCAAGAAGCGAAGTGAGGCAACCGGCAACAGTTGAAGGCATACTTTCCAATCCATCAACTCGCGTGTGTATGCGCGCGCGTGCACCCTCTTCTGTCGGACAACGCCGAGCGAACCTGAGATTGGTGGAACTCAAAGATATCTGGACAGTATCTGATCCTGTCATCCTGCGGATTGCCGATGCGCACATTTCCCGCTCACCTTGCACCATCACCAACCGCCAGTGCAGTTGGGAAACGTTGTAACGAGATAAATTTACATGTTACGCTTCTACGTCTTCTGCACCGTAGAATTTCTTCTGGTGGAACCGCCGGAACTCCAGAACGGTGTACTGGGGATACGAACACTCCTTTCCTTTTTTGACGGTTCGGTTGACACGGGCACTTCGAGATCACGTTGCTTTTTTTTTTTTTGTTACCCTCTCGGATCGGAAAAGATCGCTCGTTACTCTCGTTATTCTGCATGTGTCCGTGTCCTTCTGGTTTCTTGTTCTCTGGATGTTGTTATTTTTGGGGCGACCGTAAAATTAATTTTTCGAAACATCTCCACGATAAACATCGCTGCCGCGCGCGTTTTGCGCGATTGCGGTTCGGCGTGTGACGGGAGCGGGCGAGACAAAGTGGACGAGGAACAGCGTGGAATTATAATCCTGATTACGGATCAGTGGAAGGCATCGTCACCATGTCAAATGCGCCTTTCTTGTGCTCTCCATTCGGGCCCAAAATCCGCACTCTCCGCGGTATAAAGCCGCCCAAGACAGAAGCGACTCCCATTAATACCAATCATCCGGGAGGAGAGACAAGTTTGTGGAGTTTTTGCGGACATACCTTTGGATCATCCGGAGTGCGTAGTGCTCCCACCGTTTCGAAGCGGAGAGGTGGATAAACACGCTGAAAAAACGACCCAAAAAAACGGATCATATTACACATGGCCGGTGCGAAAATGGGCTAACTGGCGGTGGACACACGCGCAACGGTTCGGGTTCTGGGAAGTGTTCTGGATAAAAATCGCTTCAATCATGCTCCTCATCGGTTGGCTGTGATTTATACACCGTGCGCATTCGTTTATGGCATGAAATTTTAATTAATCGTCACCCTACCGGCCACTGGAATTTCTGAAGCGTTGACAGATCGCTAATAATATTCGAACGGCCGAGGGAACTCTCGCCAGGAATGGATTTTGGGACGACTAGATGACTCCATCGCTCAAGGCACGCACCGTCCGCGCCGGGAACGAACGATATCAGATTACACGCATTAAAAATTAATCGACGGCGACAAATTAAACGCGAGACACCGATACAGGGCTGCCTTCTCGGTTCGCCTCCTCTGGATCTTCTTCGATAGCACACTCTAATAAACTCATTTTACAAATAACCAGCAGCAGCACACACGCTAGACCATCGCTTCCCTGGAATCTCCTTTCCAGGGTTGTGATTAGCAATCTTCGTCCGAGCGTCGCTTCGAAAGAAAAACTGTTTCTTCAAAAAAAAAAAAACGTAACCCTGACACCTGAGACTCGCAAACACCCCGGGCACCTTTCGATTCGATTTCATCCCGCACGAAATCTCATGTCGATCAAACCCCGGTCAGCACTCGGTACCACCCGGATTGACACTATCAGAAGCGTTCCATCGGAAGCTCCGGGAGACACCGCAACACCGGAGGTCAACGAACTGGACACCTTCTCCTTGTGCCCTTATTTCAACGGTTCCTGTTGCTGCCCACCAGAAGGCTAAACAAAACACACACACACAAAGCCACACCAAAGAAAGGCAAAAATGGCGAGTTTTGGTTTACGCTTCTCGTTCGTGTCGATCATGCGTTTAATGCTGATCAAATTTGCTTAATTCCTTTGTCTCGTATTTCGCCACGGTTGCCCGCTCCCGGCCGGCTCTGACCTGTGCAGCAGAAAAAGGATGTGTGTTTGGCCCGACGTAAAACAAGTGCCTTTTTTTCCTCTCGCACCCCGCTGCACAGCAGCTGGATCAGCGGTTCCCCGCGATCGTATCAACTTATGCAGATGCGTGTACACAATTCGCTCCCTCCCTCCGTCCTACGCTCTCTCTCCGGGCACGGGTGGAAGTGATGAAAAAATTAAATCACTTCAGCGCGGCTGGTACACCCTAAACAAATATGTTTCCATACAATAAACAACCGCTGCTTGGCTGCTTGAACCGGAGTGGGGAATTTTGAGAGCGCACAAACAAACGCGTCCTCATTAGCCTTCGAATTCTGCACTGGGCCAGCGGCACGCCAGGGCCAGCAATGCAGGGTTAACTGGCCGGGCGCAGAAAGTTTCACTATATGAGACCGCATGCAAATTTGTTAAGAATTTATCAATGAGTAAACATAATGATAGTAATGTAAAGTATGAAGTAATGTTTTTGTTAAATGTATGATTTTTAAATTAAAAATTACAGTAACCAGTTTAACACTTCAAGTACAAGACTCAAAATTAACATAATTTCCGCTCTGCATATAGAAAATGCGAAACAAGCGACAGGAGATTATTTTTCATGACACTAAAAGCAAAATATTGCCTACTTTCTAGTCTGCTTCCGCGAACCCTGCGGTGACTCTTTCGACTCGCATTCCCCAGCGACAAAAGGAGCGAAGCGCTTCAAATTGAATTATTTATTTATTCAAACTCCACCAAACACCCATGGGAAACGACTGGCACATGAAGACATCACTGCAGCCCCGCGCACACTTAAGCCACACACACTTAAGGACACAAAACAACAGTAAAAAAAAAACAACACAAACACAAGCACACGCACCGCGAAACGAGCGACTTCTCGCGCGCTAACGATTCGCCCCATTCGAACGATTTATTACTCATTATCGGACACCATCGAACGGGGTGCTGCTGGGCGGGGTGGGCGCGTTGTCGGTTGGGCGGGCTGGAAGCGGTGGCTGGCACTGAATGTTTCCATTACTACAAGACAGTTGCGTTTTGGCGCGTTTGGCACGTTTGGCACGTTTTGTGTCAGCGCATCTCCGGTCTCCGGCTCTCCGGTGAGGGAAGGCGAAGAAAACGCAGTCACGCAATTCTGTCATACTGCTTGCCGCTGCCGCGCGCGCGTTTGGGAAAAATGCATTTACGGTGGAGAAACAAGACGGCCGGGTAGTCTTATCTGGGCAGTTTTATCAAACGCATAACATGTGCAAAGTGCGTTGCGTGCAGCCATCATCCTGCTGCCTCTCTCCAAACTCACACACACACTCGTTTCGTTTCGTTTTCAACCTTCAGGGTTTTATCGCCATGTTTCGCGTCACCCTTGGCGAGCGTTTTCTTTTTTGCCGGCGTTTCATCGTCGTGGACAAATTGTTTCACCCAACCGTTCGGCGTCCGGTCGTTGATGGCCGGAACGTGTGAACGGGAAACCCTTTCCTTTCGGTTCGGAACGAAGAAAAAAACAACCGACGCTCCGCAGATTGTCACAAAACGAGACAGGTGCGCGTCGTTCAGATGCGTTTGTTGGGACGCGACGAAGCCTTTCATCGTTTGCGAATGTCCGCCCATAACCACCAAAGGGCGTGCGTCACATGGGGCTCGATCTATCGGAACATAATTGCATCCTTTAAGCGGACAAAGGAAAATTAAAACAAAAAAAAAACTATAGCGAAAAAAATCCCTTCCCGGTGGCTGGATATGTCACGAAGCGTTGCGTAACGCATTTTCCCGTTCTGGTCCGTGAACAAAGAAAAGTCCGTCGTTGGAGATGTTGGGTAAAATCGATTTTATACACATCAGAGCGAGAAGATCTTTTATTACCGTTCGCACAAAGAAACATGCTTGCGGTTTGAATAAGTTTAAAGGTGAAAATTGTCCTAAATCATATAAGATAAAACTAATCATAATTGCTTCGTTTTATCGTCTAAATCTAAAATAAAACGAGAAAACAAACTTGAATTATTGGTTTAAATATCACAAGATATTATGACCAAACGCTTTGCCGCTTCCCGGTCACTGTGCACTGTGGTCATCACGAACCGGAAAACGCTCAGAGCTCAGCAGAAACTCTTAGATGAAAAATTACACCTTCCACACTACATGGGGGGGGTGAGTCGTGAAATAAACTCTCTCCATTTACTACAACCGTCCCAGCAGCATTCAACTTCAACCGTCTAGAATTGAATGAAAAGAACTACCACCCACTACGGAAAAGAAAAAAAACACACACACTCAGAAGCGGGAAAGAAAAATGACGTACACGGGCTCGAAAATCCTTGAGAATAAACGGGTAAAGGGCGGAAAAATCAATAACAATCTTGCAAAAGTGCACCCCCTTTCCCCTTCAATGCGGCCGCGCCTCACAGAATGCGAAGGTTTGAGTGAATAAGAATTATCGTCAAGCAGGAAGAAAAAGGAACTCTTTGAATCGGAACGGAAATCGAGGTTCCGGTTCCGGGTTCGCGCACTGGTCCGCACCGAGCCGAGCGTCACCCCCGACATCGATACGGGACGGCAGGTGGTAGGGGGCTGTTGTGGGCGAGTAAAAGTATGATAAAAGAAAAACTGGACCCTTCCCTCGGCCCGCTTGGATCGTTCTCGCAACCCCCGAAACCATCGTCAGTCGCAGCAAACACAAACAGCATCACGGCGGATCTGCAACCAGCCGGGCTCAAGTGTTTTCCAAGTGTCCAAGCGCGGGAAGCACGGTGAGTAAGAAGAAAAAACGCACAAGATAAACGCAGCCGGGATTTATGATTATTGTGATTCGTTCTTTAAGCTGCCCGTTTTTTTATCCTCCGCGCCAATCCTCCCTTCGGTCGAGTGCGAGGGAGATTTTGATTTGTTTTATTTACCACTCATTGGAGCCGCGCGACGGGAACGGAGCGGAAAACGCCACGAAGGTTTGCCACGGGGTCAACACTGGTGGTACAACACCCGGGCCCGGACCGGGAGGAGCACAAAAAAAAAGGCCAACATTACACCGGAGAACCGGTAAAACTCGCCATCGGCGCGCATCTCGTTGGTCATAACAAATAAATCCATTCCGCTGGGGTAGTGCTGTTTCTTCCTGTTTCGGTTCACTCTCTGCATTTTCTTTTCCGCAAGGTTGCGTATTTTTTCTCGCCCACCTCGCGGACTGTGAGCTACGGAGCCGGTATAGAACGACAAAAAAAAAAAACAAAACCTAAAACAACCTTAACACAGCCCTGACCGAAAAAACAGACACCCAGTGCGAAGGAGCTGTTGGTTAGGGGTTTGAATCCGCGCAACAACAAAAAAAAAACCCCACCAGCCCATAAGCAGCAGAAGCAAATAAAGACATCGCTCAAGGTCCCGCGGGTCCCCGCGCTGGTCCCGTGGTCGCGGGCGCGAATGCAACACGACACGGTTGAGCAGGTTTAATTTCTTGAATGATGAATTTTACTTATGTTTTTGTAACGGTTGGGTCCATTTCTTCGTTTCGGTAAGAAACCGGTCGCTTTCTAAGAAACGATCTCCCCCGTCGGAGGTCAGTGAGTGGGAAGTGCGAATGGAATAGTTAGTGTGGAAACAAAAACATCATCTTTTCGCAACACCTCTAGGCGCCAGCCAGCAAAAAGGGAAAATACTAAATGGATCGGAACGGAGGACGGGAGCACCGAATCGGGGAGGCACGGGGTAGAGTAGAGATGAAAAACAATTACATTACGCGAGGACAGACGGGACGTTCCAAGGATGGAACGAAATTATGTAAAACATTCTTATAATTTCATTAATGAGCAGGGTATGGTTTTGTTTTTGCATTGTACTTTTGCGTTTTAAATTAATTACAAGATTTATTCCACGGATCTCACTGCCTTCATAATGGAAAGAAGAGTATAGACACATAGATTCTAAGCATGATTGATCCGAAACATAGTCGGTCGGTGAGTTTACACTATGAAATAAAACGACTTAATTATAACCCTACCTAAATGATGCTTATGCCTAAACCAACATATAAAACAAAGATTTTGCCCCTTTTCCTTTTACCGAAAAACCGTCTCCTTACAAGCAAACAAATGGTGCTCTCTGCACATAAATTTTCTTCAATTACATGCACCCCAGAGCATTGGTCGGTTTCTCCCAAGAAGCACACCTAACCAAAACTCGAAATCGAATCGAAAAGGTAATGGATGAGAACAACATGGTATCTCCCCTGCTCATGGTTACGGTGAGTGCGCCATTTTTGTAAAATGTTCATCACCACCGCACCACCATGGCCGCCCAATCGTGATCGAGCCGGAAATCCAACACCTGTACCGAACAACGGGCACCACCCTTTCCGAAGAAAGGTTCACAAAAAAAACCAAAAGAAAAAACACCTGTCGGACTTCCTCTTCCGAAATAAAACGCTCTTCCCAAGAGGGAGGAACACACAAGTGAAGTACCTTAACTTTACGCTGTAGCACAAATTGCCATCAACTCCCCACCACCCGCCTCTACATTTCCTCTCAGTCTCATGCGAGTATGTAAGGGTGCGCGTCTTCATTACCCAATTAAATGGCTGTGCGAAAATCATCCACCCAAAGCCCCACACACCGAAGCCGGAGAAAACACGGGGAACACGAAAATGAAACAAAATGGCCTTCGTTTAGCCATTTCCTGGTGGATTTACAACCCCACCCACCAGCCCCAAAAGCCTCGTGCGTTCGCAGCGCAGAGTGAGCGAGGTAAGAAAAAGAGTTTCCAAAAGGAGCTACGGTAAGGAATAAAAAAAACGCTCCACACCTTCCCTCCCCGGCCTTGATGTGTGTCAGTCGTCCGCGCTTGACAAGCCATTTTCGTTTCCGAAACCAAAAATGGGCGAAAAATCGGTCGAGAACGAGAACGCAAACTTACCTACGCCATCATTAGGAGCGGCAGCGGCAGCGTGATTCGTCGCCGTCGTCATCGTGGTGCTTTGCGAGAACGCTAAAATAAAGCCATGTTTAATTTGCGCTCTAATTAGCAAATTCTTCACCAGACGGACTCGGACCGCCGCCGTTCCATTTCGGGAAAAAGGATGGCCACAAGTTCGGGTGAAATGGAACGATTTAAATCCTGTCGCTGACGCGTTTTCTTTTTCTTTACAAGAGAGTTCTCCGATTTTTACACACCACCGTTCGGAAAGTCTTCCCGTGGGTTTGCAGCCGCTTAAATCATTAGAGTTGAGTTGAAAAATTAGCACACAAACAAAGCATTAAAATGAAAACGTAAGATTTGTGGCATTCTACCTACTGGTTTTGATTTAAAATACACGTCGTTAAATCGTTTAAATACAGAACGCTGTAGAATTGTAAGTTACACATAACATTCGTACAAAACACCAGCAAAAACTCGTTCAAAGCCAAGTTAACATGAAATTACTCGAACGTAAAATCAAAAAGAACTTCTATGAGAAGGATCAATTTTTTCGCGCGTTAAAAGCAGAACAAACAATTTTTAACGTGTCTACTACGTGCAGGAAGCTTTCAGGTTACGATGAAAGGCAGACACGTACATGACGGCACAGAAATCTATATTTCGTCTGCCAGCCGTAAATAGCGATTCCACTGTACCCGGAAACGCACGGATCACGCAAAATGGCACCGGGAAACCCTTTGGTGAAACATTCAAAGGATAATATGGAGAGAGAAAAAAAGCGACGAGTTCCTTACGCCGACTCTAGGGAAAAAAATAAACACCAGTAAATTATAAAACTGAAACCCCACAACCACCGTGGCATCCTGTTACACGCACCATACACACACTCATGCCAGTGTCAGCCATTTTCGAGCAATTTGTGGTTTTCCTCGCAGCGAGAGAGGGAAAGAAAAAAAACACGCGAGGATGCAGCGTTTCACGAGAAATGAACCGGAAAACTCGATCCGTGCGAGGAGGAGCTCATGGGAAATCATCCGCATGTGAAGAAATGGTGCGAAAACCATCCACGGTTTGGCTTTAAACGGTTTCTCATTCACCATCACCATCCCATCACCATCATCATCATCTTCGCCGTGTGCTATCATGCTCGCAAACTTCCTTCTTTATCATCCGACCACGAACCCACGAGAAGCAAAAACCGAACGGGCGGTTTAAATTATGATGTGAGAAAATTTAACATGTTCCCTTTATAATACGCTCAGTTCGTGTTATGCAATTTATAAGATGATGAATAATTGCTCAACGGACGAACGGAGGAGGAGAAGCTGAAGCGTAGTTGTGTGTGTTTTCGCAACGGGCAGAATTTGTTGGCAGAATTCTCTGGGCGCAGCGCTGAAGGACGCATCCGACACGATAAAACACGAACGAAAAGATCGATCACGAACATTGCGCGATTCGCAATGGAGTGTGTGTGTGTATGTGTGTGTGTGTGTGTGTGTGCGGGCGCGGGAGGAGGGCGCAAAAAAAAAACGAATCATGGCAGTTAATATTTCACATTGTGATTATCACCTTTGGCTAGGTACGGAGAGACGGTTATCCTTCTCGCCTGCAAACAAGATCTGGTGCTCGTTTGAAGCCGGAAAGTGCATCTCGCCGTCCACCGTGCGCCGATCAGCGGGTGGAAATTATGCAGCCGTGCTGCCCTTTTAACTCCCCCATTCTTTCTCCGCAAACCGGAGCCGGACTCCAAAAACCATACCGTTCTCAAGCGATGTGCGCGCCTCTGATTATCTGTTGCCGTTCGAAATCACATCCCCGACGCAAGTCGTGATAAAAAGCGGGGCCTTTTCTCGGGTGTGCGAGATGATGTTGTGCCCTGCCCTGTTGTTCTATGCCATGTTTACGAGCATGTACTCAAATTGGTTCGTTCCCCCCACCCCGAGCAGCCTCTCTCCGAGCGCACCGAAAAAGGTGTTAAAGGTTACGATTTATCTTATTCTGCGGCCCCGCCAGCCACCAGGAGTCTCCGGGACGTCCCAAAGCGGGCTTATGGTGTGTTTCGAGAACACCGACCCTAAGCTCACGTCGGCACGCTGAACTGACAACAAAACAACGGCAAAAATCGTCCACCACAAGGTTACGGGCATGCATGTCGAATAATTTGCATAAGACCTTCGGTGGTGCGTGCTGCATGGGAAAACTGAGGCATCACGAGTGAGGCCAGAGAGAAAAAAAAAAAAAGGTCAAGTGCAGCCGAGCTCTCCGATTTCTCGGTTCCGTAAACGAAATCCAACATGAACGGAGAACCGCCGCCGGTGTGCGTTTGAGTAAGATTCGTCATCCATCAGGAGGAGTCCACGATCAGCCAACAAATCACCCCCGAACGAACGCGCAAATGTCCATAAATCATTGTCAAAGCAGGCTCGTCGAATCTTTCCTGTTAGTTGGTTGCTCCAAAATCAATTCCATCCACTCCTGCTCGCAGGAGCGCCCCGGGAGCCGCGACGAAACGAAGCATTTCGAAACAAATCGAATCCGAAATGGCGTGAAGTTTGGCTGCCATAAAACGCGCCCAGCCTTCCCCATTCGCCCGTGTGCTTTATTACCATAAATGCCATAAACTGACTCGCTCGCCCGCTCAAAACGCCCGAATCGATCAGTAAACGAGCTGTGGCGGCGGAAATTGAGAATCGCCTGGAATGGAAGCTTCGTTTAACAGAGGTTAAGGGAGTTGGGCCATTCTCGTGCAGCCCCGCAAGTGAAGAACGGGCGTCGGGGGAGTGCGAGAGGTTAGATTTATGGAAGGCACACCTGAGCAAAGGGGAGAGGGAAAAAAAGCAGAGCCCGTGCCCCGCGGGCTCGGGTACGGGGTCAGCTCAGTCCGCGCGCGAGAATGCATGCCATAGGAAGGCCAGCAGTAAATTTAATTTACACCTTCCACTTCGCGGGGATCCATCACGTCGGGGACACTGATGTGAAGAAATTCCAACTAGAGACCGTCCGCGTGTCAGTGCGCACAGAACTAGAAAAGCGCAACTTCCCAAGACCGCGTCCGAAGCGTGTCAGCAACGTTCGCAAGCCACACCAGCAAAGGTGTCCGACACCCGCGGGACACTTAGACACCCCCGCGCGTGTTGCCGACCGCGAACCGATGGTGAGATGTTGCATAAATTGGTCTGTGCATCATCGGAGTTCATCATAATCAATGCGAAAAACCTCGCTGTTCCCTCGTTCTCGAGCAGCGCCCCTGCGGCAACCTCGCTCGGTACCGCAGAGATATCGCGAAGATCGCCGACTCCATACATCCCATTATGAGCGCAATCTAACGAGACACGCTAGGGCCGCCGGTTTCTACACACGCGGTCCGTCGGTTCGTTGGGATTTGTTCTTTGCCCGCCGGGGCTACGATCCCTCTGTGATCGCAGCGGATATGAATATTGTACATGGCGGGTTTTTCGGTTCACACTCTCACACACACCCAGGCTGGCCAGCTTCTATCCTGCTCGATCGCGTGGAGACCAGACAACGTGGCCTCCGTGGCGTGTAAATCTTTCCCATCTTTTCGTTTTCGACTTCTTCCGGTTTCGACCCGGTTGCTCCTTGCGAGCGCGAGAGCATTATCTTTTAACAACCTCTACCCTCCCCCCGTTCCCTCTATTTCCTTCCACTTCTTCTGGTCCATGGTCTCGCTTCTGATGACCACTAACCCCACCGGATCACAGGAAGGAATGTGGTCAGAGCATTCGCATACGGCACTTGGCCCTTTCCCGCTGTTGCTGCTCATGATCGCAGCAGCATGATGATCTCGTGCCTGTACTGGAGAGATGATGCAACACACGTCGCGTCCCGCCCTTCTTCTTTTATCCCGTCGTCGCGCGGATTATCCCTTCATGCTCGTGCCTGCAAGCTATCGCCGCTGATGAGGGCTTTAGCTTTAGCGCTTCTCAAGGAGCACAACGCCGGCCGGGACTGATCGCGACTCCGTATCACCTTTTGACTCATCAGCATTTTTCGCTCCGCTTCGGACCGGATTTCCAACACGCCCCAGCTTTCGCAACACGGCCGCTCTGCCGATCATACCCCTACCGAGACCGTCCGAGGCGATGCGGCAAGAAAGAGAAAAGGTATTATTACACATCAACATCAACACCATTTATCGCACCGGTACACACACTCGCAGCAGCAGCGTTAGCAGCGCTTTACGGTTCGCCAAACGCGCGGACGATATTGTGCCCGTGTTCTGGAGCTTTCCTCTTCGCCGATGAGATACAGACGTAGCTTTGGTCGCGCGGTGATGCATCTTGTTCGTCCGATGGTCTAAAATCCTCCACCCATGCTACAAGATGCGCACATTCAGATCACTCTACGTGGCGTTTTTTTTTTTTTTGTTGGTCTACCTTTTTGTTTTGCCTGCCTCTCTACCGGCATGCCGACCACCACCGAGAAGCTTGTTGTTATCTTTGAAAAATGACCAACACTCGCTCGCTTGCGCGGTCCTCGTCTGTGTGCCTAAACCGATTCCTGAACCTCGCCAAGATGGGGCACGCGGGCCGAGCGTGAGGTGTTGGAAGTAACACTTTTATTGCCGGATTAAAATAACAGCTCCGGCGGAACTCTGCAGCGGCGAAACCATCAGCGCCAGCAGCGAGAGGCTCCAACCCCGGAACCCGAAGGTTGTTGTGATCGCCCGGGTTTGGTGCGATCATGCGCTCGTGATATCGTGGTAGTATATTTTTATGGCGACGCGACGCCATCATCTTCCACAACGTTCTGCTGTCGAAGGTACGCTTCATGCCCCCGTCCCGTGGATGGCCATGAGGTCTGTCTTGCGTAGGTGACGCCGGTCACTCTGTCACGACATCGCGGTCACCAGGCAGCCCCACATCACAACGTGAGGTGAAAAGAATATTTAAGGTGTACATCCACAGTGGTGAACAAATGCGCAGTAGCACCTCAAGAGGAATATGGAACATCAGGTATGCACTCAAACGTATTTTCAATTGCTAATATTGAAACTTACAGAAATCAATCTGAACTAAACTCTGAATAGAACTTTTGGCATGCTCGGAGAAATATTTTAACACAAAACTAAGCCTTTATAAGTATGCTTTTATGTTGTGAACTGTAAAAAAGCGCGGGTGGAACGACCCTGAATTGCTGAGAAACTGAAAAACAAATAAAAAGCTCTCTCATCGTCCGAACATCACAAACCAGAAGCCAGAACCAGCAGAAGCACCAACAGACCGACCGGTAAGGTAATATCCTACCACCTAAACAGGAACCGGCACGGAAGGCTAGATGATTTACGTTCCATAGCACCGACCGCGTGAAACCGCTCGCCTGGTGATGGCCGTGTGTAGAAATTGCGATCGACAGAACGGATGATCGCGATCCATCAACGTACCACGCACACGCTCGCGAACGGGAACGGGGTGCGACACAACAGAAGGAAAAAAATAATGCTAATGACAAACACTCACGCAAATCGCGCCGAACCGCTGGCAGAGCGTTTTTGCCGGACTGCGGATTGCGTCAACCGAGTTCGTCCCATCCCGAGCGAAGTGGCGATAATTTAATGGCACTTTCTTAATGCACTTTTTATCGGCGAGCCGGTGCATGTTTTCGCACTTCGCGGCGCACCGACCGACGATGACGCGATGACCGGTGCGCGTGCTGAGATAAAAGTGTCGCCTCGCCTTAAGTGGTCCCATCCCATCATCATCATCATCAGCAGAGGCAGCAGCCGCCGCAGCGGCAACATCAGCCTCAACAGTCGATCAATGAATGCAAGATCGATGACCGCCGCGGTGTTTCACCTGCGTCGCAAATATGCGCGTGGGATGATGTCGATCGTCACCCATTAGTGTCGCTTCACAACACGCCAGTGCTGCTTCGGTTCGGATCGGTCACAAAGGTGGTAATTTCGGGGAAACAGTCGTAAAATAAATCCGACACTGATAAACTGTTCAATATACATGGGGTATTCCCATCATCATATCGCGTGTGGTGAGGGCAAAGGGTGTGAAATGGTAAGGAAACGGCATAAGTGCACCAGTATGTTTCGAGACGTTTCACAATGGGGCTGGGTTTTTAAATTCTTCTGCCAAAATGACAAACACCGTAGAGAGGAGAAAGGGAAAAAAGGAAATCAATAATTTATGCCGAAATGGTTGTGCTCCCGATAAATGGGGAGGAAATTATTAACCGACCGACTTATTGATACTCCCTGGGGATTATTTATAACATGGGAAATGCATCCTTATTTGTGCCAAATAAATTATTGCACTCGGTCTTTCACATGACGTTTCCTTGGCGAACCATCCTTAGAGTTCAACGTGCCTTCAAGCTGAATCTGCTTATTTGTGCGCTCGCGTCTCATTTCGCCCATCCTACACTGCGGTACGACGTAAAGCGCTCATCAACAATCCATACGCACCTGCAACGAGAAAAAAGACGAAATGATGAGGAACAGACAACACAACAGATTGCGTAAAAAAAAGTCTATAAATTTAAAATAGGCGAATTGAAACTGTAGCGTAATATATCCAACACGACGCTGACGACGACCCGTGGGGTGTATCCTTCATCAAACAATACCGAGTCCCGGGCACAGCTGAGATTCTCAATTTCCTTTCCCCGTCACCAACGCGCGCGTCTCTCCATTCAATTTAACGCCAACCCCGGACGAAAACGAAGTTATGGTGTGAACCTCACGTACGACTCTCACCTCAAAGCGGAGAGGGGAAAAAAAGTCACTCCGTGTGTTTTTCGTGGAACCTTGCGCGCGGAGAACTACCCCGGGATTCCTCTGTCACCATGTACGGAAGCCGCGTGTGCAAAAGTGCCTGGACTGAAAATTAATCACGTTGTTGCGCATCTAGCGAGTGTGTGTGTGTGTGTGTGTGTGTGTGTGTGTGTGTGTGTGTTTGTGGTGCCAGCTCGCCTTCCCTAGCTGGAAGAAGACTCCTGCCGAAGTCGTTCATTAAAACCCGGAATTCTTGTAGACCTTTGGGTCGGGTCTGCTGCTACTACTACGCCTGGTTTCGCTATTTTTGGGCAGCGGCTGATGCTCCTCACTTCTATAACGAGTGAAACGATGAAGCACTTGAAGATGGAAGGTGGGAGGTGGTGCCACAAACGACGACTTGCTCATGAAAGATGGCGTTCGATAGCATACCGCAGGCATGCCGCATGCCGTTGTCGTCGTCGTCGTCGTCGTCGTGTGCTGTATCTGGCAGCAGGACACATAAAAGTTGCCATCGCAACAAACGCTCCCTTTTTTCGTTTCGCATGCCCCACCCACCGGGATGATGATTGCACGCCGATAAATCGTACCGCGAGAGAACGCTCTTGTGCAAGAAGGGTGTGCAGATTGCGTACGCGGCGGCACAGCACGGCAGCAGCCACGCGACCTCCCGACGAACGAGTGCCAACCCAGCCCTGTGCCTGCTGTCTTTCCCAGTGCGCCTCACACCGCACTCACGCATCATCTAAATCCCATTATCGTACAATTTTCCGGAAGAGGAAAAAATAACCTCAGGGGGCACCGAAGAAAGTCGCAGCCGTTCGCGAAGCGAACTCCTTCGTTCCTTTTCATCTAGGAAGGAAGTCAGAACGCACGACCCGGTTGCTGAATTCCCGTAGCGGATTTCTAGGCAAAAACTGACAAAAACTTATGTGGAACGAACATACACACACACACACATCAGGGGGGTCGGTGAATAAAAATCGATTCGTAGAAAATGGTTAAATTTCTCGCGAGTCAGGCTTGTTTGTTACCGTGACGATACTTCACGTCCTCCCTTCTGCTCCATCGGTGAGCCTTGTATCGTCACGCAAAAGAAAAGATCTGTCCGTCACGTCTCAAGGATCGGGCGCTTCTCCATCCCCGCACAAACGCACCACACCGGGTCATGACGGTTGTCGGAGATTGCAGCCAGCGGGAAAGCCAGCAGAAGCCTTACCAGAAACAGATGTGGAACCGAAGGGGGAAAAAGCCTCCGCCCACAATACACCACCAACGCACCTGAGCATCAGATTTAACTGTTTCGTCGACCAAACCCCGAGAAGCCACAAACGAGCGCCCGAAGCACGACGCTCCCGCACGGTTCGATGGCTTCCGGACCCTTTTCACGCAAAAACGGACCTGCCTACCGCCTGTCTGTCTAACGTGTGCAAGTGGATGAGGGAAGGGAGGAGGTGGTATGGGCAAGGAAGAAATTCCTTCCCAGAAACCGAAGGATTCTTCCATTGTGATGCCATCGTCGTCGGGGAACAAGAAGCTACTCTAGCAGGTGTGGTGTCCCTTTCCTTCCGGAGGAATGCAGGATTGTCTGGCCGGTGAGGGCGAGACGGGAAAATATGTTATTCATAATTTTGCTCCTAATTCGAGTGTAATCTAATAAATTATCGATTGATTTCTGGTTCTGGAAAGTAACGGAAATGATAGTCATTTCCCGGTGGCACATTGGGTATGCGTGCGCGACTCGGAAGGCTAGTTTTGAAATGTTTTAAAGTGTGTGTTGTTCAAAAGAGATCCGGTACGAAGGAACCAATTTGGAACCAAATTCTGCCGTCTACGTTAACGTTTGCAAGAAAATCTGGTGTAATGTATTACATAAGTATCACACGTCAAGGGAAAATTGACCACATAATGCTCACACCCATCGACACTGTGCAAAAAACGGGAAGGAACCGGAAGGAAAACCCATCTTCCATCGTCCGCATGCCAACATTCACGAACGCATTCGGTCGGAGCGGTGGAGGTGCAGGGGAATTGGGAGAGCTTTGCCCCCGCCGTTCCGACCGGTTTCTGAAGCATAACTTCCGGTCCAGAAATTATTGACAACGGTAAGCAATTTTCGCCACACCCGGGCGAACATCGGAACCATAGAGACACGGCACAGTGCCACGAGCGTGTAAAAGGCGCAAATTCAAAATTGATTGTAAAACCATGACTAGGTAAGAAACTTCCCGGCGTCGGTTTTTGACGCAAAGCCATTTATGACTGGCAACTAATTCCTGGTTGCAAGGATCTCCGTCGGTCGTTCGCCCAGAGAGCTTTAGCCAGAAAGCTTTCCCTGCCATTAGAGAAGCAGTGGAGCCGATGGGGGACTAGGGGTGGGGATGGTGAAGATTGGAGAAAATGCGATTTACCAGTCGTTCTTTCACCTTCCCGCACCCCAAATGAGCCAGAACTTTCCGGTGGAGGTGCATATTTTCCAATTTTGCCCAAGCCCCAGGCTCAAGCCACTTCCAAGCAAAAAGGTACAGCGAGGGTAACGCCGGGGACTTACCAAGCCACTTAACTTTTGCGAACAGTTCGCCGCGTGTTTGGCCGGAATTAGATGATGCGTCCCACACGCTCCCCGGGAGCCGAACGGAACTGACGAGAGGATCCCTCAACGTGACCTAGGGCATACGACGTTCCGAATTTCTGCGAGATGTGAAATTAGACCCGCAAGCATAATCAATGACTTTCCCCTTCCCTTCCCGGTGTAAGTGTCAATGAATAATGGAACGCAGCCATTGATCCTTGCTTTCGGCTGCCATTTTCGTTTGACGGTACGGTGGTGGGAACTTTCGTTCCGAATTTTGCACTCTCCAAAAATGCATGAACCGGCGGACTGGCCCTAACCATTCTCCCGGTGGAAACAGCAACGCCAAGTTCGTCCCACAGCCGTCTCTCTAGGTAAGCCATTACGAACGCCATGGATCGTTTATGTTCGAGTCGTATCATCGCCGAGTGTAGACTCACATTTACAACGGATTAAAACGGTCTCCCGCTTCCAGTAGCAGTAGCGGCCTGGCGCACTGAGGGGTAAAAACGTGAAAAGGGTTCACGTTCGAATTAACGTTGCGAGCGAGAAAGAGAGCGATCCGAACACTTCCGCATCCTCATCCACTTAATGTCTAAATCGAGAACAAAAAAATATCCAATATCCCAGACGAACTTCAAAATATGGTGCATGTTTCACGACGTTATTATACAAAGAACTCTCTCCGGCTCCCAGTCGCACAACCCTCCGTCAAGCTAAGTGGGCAGGAATAGTAGATGGACATCGACGGTGGTGCGTTGATTTTTTTGTTTGTTGACTACTAGCTTTTCTTCCACTCAATTCCCCGGCCTTATCGTAAGGCTGGATTTTTTTGTTCGCTGTGAGCAGTTTGCTGCTACGGTTCCTTAATTTTACCTTTACTTCAAAAAGGCGGACCCACAACAACCCTGTCCGACCCGCGGCACAGCAGACCGACGAGAAAAATTATCCTTTTCCTCAGCCGCTGCTTTTTTCGCCCGCTGCTAGAAAAGTTGAACCATTTGCTAAATGTTAGCGAGAACTTCCTATGTCGGTTAAAAACAGAAGCCGAAAAAATGTTTCGCCCCGTATAGAAACTACGAAAAATTAAACTCCCCAACAGACTTTTACTTAAAGCTGTCCAAACCCCTTTAAACCCGAAAAGATGCCACTAACCGCAAAGGAGAGAGGAGAAGAAAAAAAGCCGAAATTGAATTTACGATAATCGAGTGTAAAACTTTCCCCTGCTGACCATTACACCTTTTCGCACGAAGGATGATTGGGAATCTGCGGCGGTGGTGCTTGCACCGGTGGGGATTTACCTTCCGCGTTTAGAGCAGGACCAGCAAGTTCTAAAGCGTCCTTAGCAGAAACGAAAGCAAAACTCACCCCAGATTTCAACGCAACAGCTCCGGTGGGCCCGGTGGGTATTTGCATTTTGCACACTCGATTGTTATTATTATCGCGCAAAACGTCGTCCTCGTACTTACGGGCTCTCTTCCACTCGCTCTCTCTCTCTCTCTCTCTCTCTCTCTCTCTCTCTCTCTCTCTCTCTCTCTCTCTCTCTCTCTCTCTCTCTCTCTCTTTCATTCACACTCTTCCTGCATCAAAAATGAATATTAATTTGGTCCAGTTACTGAGCATTACACCGCGCCAGTCAGTAATTACTGTGTACTGGCCCGTGAGTGGCGTAATATGTTTTACGAGCATCCGTTTCCATGGTACAGAAGCGTGCGGCCATCAGTTGCTCGGCAAAGTTGGAGACTTGTCGCAGGAGCAGACCGTCTGGCGACATACCGAGTCCGCAGTCCGGAGGTCCGGATTACTCTGAATGGCAGTGGTCTGCGGGCACACGTGTAGGGACTGCCGCTTTGCTTCATGGTCTACTGACGCACACACTACTCTCGCCGCAACCTCCAACCATTGCTCGGACGAACAATTTTGACTCGTATGTCCGAGTACGTCCGAAGTTCAAACTAATGTCTGCTACTGCCGTTGCCGAAGCAACGTGAACGCGAGGTGTTGAGACATGGGTCAGGTATGATGCTGCTGATGCCGCACACACCCTCCCCGCTTCCATTCGGTGTCGCTCACTCTTTGGCTGCTGCTGCTGCCCGGTGTACGTACCTCAAAACGACCCAGACCGGACCGGGAGAGAGCTTTCCCGTGTTACACTAGACAAGTTTATCCATCGGTTTCGACGAATGTGTATTTACCCATGTAACGTGTTCCGGTGGGGAGGGGGGAAAGGGATGGAAGACGGAGGGCGAGAATTGCGCCCGGTACGTGGTCCAGGACGTGGGGACCTGTGTACCAGCAGTCAGCAAAAGTAACTGACACATCAACTGATAGCAACGACGCTCCAAACGCGCGTCAGCTTCTTCCGTCCGAACCGAAACCCTTCTCGGAATATTCATTCGGGTCGGCTCGAGCTAGAGACCGACGGCGGAAAGCGAGGGATTGAAAAACAATCCATTACTATCACACAATGGAATTACATACGTACGTGTGGGCGAGATTCGGAGCACGAGGCTCTCCGCATGTCGGCGACTAAAACAAACACGGACACTATAATGCTCGTTAAAACATCATTCAACTCGATGTTGGTTCGGTTCGTTGCTGGAGGTAAAAACAAACCTAGTAGCATTTTAAAAATTGCTTCCTTCTGCCAAATATTTGCCCTACACTATCTGGCCGACTTAATGCCGACCGGACTGAGGATCGGCCACGCCAAACCAGACCAGACGGCAATGATTACTACTCATTTAATTCTCTCAAAACCGCTCTGCTGCAGGCACCGCGCTGAATGAAATCATCATTTGTGCGAATATTATTAATGACCATGTGCATGTTCCGTCTGCTGAGCCGAAGCCACCGGGTGCAAAGCAAAAAAAGAGAAAAACCTTGACCACCAACGCAGCACCAGACATATCATCAGCCGCTCCAACACACAAGCCTCAGCGACCGGATGGATTTTTAAAAACCAATAAACGAAAGCAAAATTGGAAATTGAATAAATTGTATGCCAATGATGTTAAGTTGAAAATTAGTATAAATCGCACCGCAACAAACGCACCATCATATCATCTTGAACCTCGCTTAAGGACAATGTAAAACAATACCCGATCAAACCCAAACAGAGAGAGAGAGACAATGCGTGGACGAGGGGACGTGCGGAAGCCGTCTCATCGCGAAAAGGCTCAAACTCAATTACACGCCGCGAATAAATTAAAAACCATTTCCATGCGTCAAAAAAGGCTGTGTACCAGGTGCGGGCGACGATGTGGGGAGATACCACCCCACCCCTCCCCCCATCGTTCGGGTTTGATGAGGTCGTTAATGGGAATTTATTTTTCCCTCACTTTTGCCACTGACAAAGTGTTTGCTAATTAAATCATCACTAGTGCTGCTGCTGCTACCACCGCCGACGATAACTACTACTACTGCTACTAGTAGTAGTAGTACCCGCAACTACTACAAATGCTTTTATCGCCAAGCTTGCTCAGAGGAACTATTGATGCATCCGACAACATTGTTAGTGGCGGCCATTACATGGACACACATAACACGTGGGGAGGGAGAGAGTATAGATCACGGTATGTGTCACTGTGTCGGGAAAATGGAAGCAAAACTGAACATGTCAATGCAGCCAACACGGAACAAAAGACCGAAACCCAACGCGAATGGAATGTTTGCGGCAGTTTGGTGGCTCGTAAAGCCAACGCTTCCGTGTGGATGTAGAAACCGTTGTCATTGTGGTTCCTATTAGAACCATACGTGTGGGCCGCCCTGTCGGCAGGACAATTCGTGTGTCAACGTGCGTGTTGTTTATTTACAACCGCACAAATGAAAATCTGATAATTTTAGGTGCTTTTCTTTTCGTTCGAATGGTGGATTCAATTTTGGGACGAATATTGAAAGCTTTATTTAACTGACACAATCGTTCAAAACGCCGGTACACTTTGCAGTGCCTGTATTGTAAGAGCGAATTGTTTTGAAACCCTGAAACATCGATTTCACTAGAATTTATTGTAAAACTTCAGCGAATAGATTCATCCTGGTATTAATTAATTCTGCATATGGTGTATGAATTCCAGACAGATGTCTAGTTACAAAAAAAACTATCATTGATTCAAACTCAACATAACCTTTCACTATAAAGATAGGATCCACAGAAGCCTTTTTGGGACTAGATTTGAAACATGAAACCCCACTCAACTATTCACGGAAACCACATGTTTACCCTTGAAATGTGCCGTTAATATCATCTATTCTCTAAACGAACATCGTTCTAAGGCATCTGTTCGAATGCACCACTCTATACCGAATCCGTATACAAATATTTGGAGCACTCCAATCACTTCGCCATCGCCCATCATAGAACAACACAACAACATCTATTCTAAATCCTGGAACCTACCTCCCACTTGCTCCACAAACTATCCACCGGTAAAGAAGCCATCCCGGTGCGCTGTCTACCTGAAAACAAAACTTGATCTAGAACTAGCTCTAGCTTCCTAGATCCCAGCATCACCACCAGCAGCAGCAGCTGTCAATTATCGACACGAAACTAGAGATCTCATGAATAAACTTTGTCCCGAAGACTTCATAGGCAACCCCCGGTGCTCAGTGAACTATGTTCGTTCGAATAGGAGAAGGAGCAAAATAAAAAACACTAAACTCGATCGAATATTCAGAGAACATGGCGGCGTTCGGAGAGAGTTAGGAGAGCCCCGAAAAAGTTTGGACATTAAAAAACACCATCCATAACTAGACCTGACGCGACCGAAAACTTCTCGGACCACCATCAATGCAAATAGCGTAGCGTGGTGAGCTACGCAGGCCTTTTTTGTTGGTGTGTGGGTCAGAATTTTGGCGCATATAACAACAAGCTTGTCGCGTCGCTTCTGTTGATGGGGATCAAGGGCTTTTTGTTGGAACCGACGGTCCGATCCGATCCTTTCGTCTGCAACACACACACATGCCATGCCCGTTGACACATTTATCTTCAAAAACTCCACAACAGCATCCGGACGCTGCATTCATTCGTCAGTGGTCCGTTTGACGACTGGTTCCCTTTACGCCGTGTGTTCGGGGCGCAATATTTCAACCATCGCCCATGATCTCCCACACACTCTCCTCCGCCGTATCTTGTGTGTCATCAACGTAGCCGTCGTCTTGGGTCGGTGTGTGTGTGTGTCGGTGAATAATTTATTCAAGCAAAAACCCCTCCGCTCTGCGGCCCGGATAAATGCACACACCCGAGGCGTGTGTGACAGTTTAAGGCTGTGCGCGAATGATTAATTGATACTGACACATGTTTAAAGTTCCATTTATGAGCATTTGTGCCGGACGCGTCCGCTCGGCTGCGGTCTAAAGGCACCGCACCGCACACAAATGTGTTAGCATATTCACGCGCCACTAAATTATTTTCGGTGGTACAGCGGCGGACACCGGAACGATGGAAGCAACGAATGGCTCATTGCCGAGATTCGAGGCGGCACAGCCCCATCGTCTTTGTGCGCTTTTTTTTCGCTGCTGCTTTATCACACACTCACACACCGATGCGTTCTTCCGTTCCGGTTGTGTTGCTCCTTCGCTTTATCATTACACGTCGCACGTTCTCGGTTCGGGCTCTCCTCGTCAGGATCAAGCCGAACTATCTCGAACGGAACCCGTTCTCGTTTTACACACTGCGACAGTTAGACAGATTTCATTCGCCTTAATTTGATCCTGTCGCCGTGATGATGAATCACTCGCCCCGGTTTTTTGGGACCTTATAACCATTTGGAAATAGTGTGACTCGCCGCATCGTACACCCCACACCACGCCCAACCAGACGCTTCCCAGCGACACGGACAAACGAGGCACTCCAAATGACGAGAACAAAAAAAAAAACTTCAAACCATGCAAGACATCCTCCGAAAGAAAAATTAAACCAAACATCTCGTTCTAGGTCGCTTGCAAAAGACGAGAGGGTCACACATACACAAGAGGTTGACGGTAAAAGGATGGATTTATTCCGTAAAATACGAAACCATCTGGGCGATGAGCAGGCGAGAGCGAACGCGACGACCCAAACGGGGCCGCGTACAACGATGCCGCGAGATGCGCCTTGCAAATGCATTTTTCAGTCGCTTGCTTTCGCGTCCTCTTCTGGTTCACCAGAAACCCCACGCCCCAACACCACGGAGCCACATTATATCCTTGCCGGCTTTATCAAAACCACGCACGGAGAACCTATAATTTGCTGACAAATGTTGTTTTTCGGTTCTCTCCCCCTCATTCCCCGGTCAGCCCATGGCTTTGGCTTTTGGGCAATATATTTTATTTCCCTCACGCTCACGCTACCGGCAACGGGAACACTATTCCGGGGGAAACCATCAGGTTGCGCCGCCATACGTTTGAACTTTTCGCTTTCCGGCGGCTCCAATGAAGGGAAAATGCAAAAAAAAAAACGTAGGAGCTCCTCGGACGGCCCGTTTCGTCCCATGATATTGGAATTCAGGGTCGCCAAATGCGCACCGTGTTTGCTCCGTTACAATGGCTGATCGGTTCTGGTGTTTGGGTGTTTTTTTTGTCTTCCTTCTCCAAAACAGCCCGGCGAGTAGGTGATGCGCCCAATGCGCTTCTGTTATCTTTCGCACTTCGTCTGCTGCACACACAACAAGTCGATGATCGTTTCAGAACGATCCCCGCTCGTTTTTTTGGTTTACGGGCACCAATAAGCCGCGATAAGCGATTTCCGAAAGCTTTTGGTTGTCTGCCGATAAGTAAAGTGTCTCTTATCGTGGTGGATGTCTCGTGCGGGATTAAGAATGTGATGATGCAAGAAGCGCACATTAGAAATGGTTGTTTTCCGGAGAAGTACAGCACAATTGATGTGGCAAAGCCTGTTAAAGTTATCAGCGGTTGTGAGCTAATCCTCTCAAAATCCATTACCTGTTGAATGAATTCGAATAACAGCAGCGTTGGTTTGGAGAGGCAAAATTTGGAAGATTTGCTATTTGATTTATTGTTCTGTTTTAATCGGTCCGATTAATTGAAAGTTCAAGAATTATTTTTAAGTTTTTAAAATCGAGAAAAAATAACTAAAAGCGATTAAACTGACTGTGTATCATTCTCTATGAAATTTAATTATTTGAAAGGATCTTTAAAAACTATAAGACCATCGAAAAGGCTCATTAAATATGGACCACTCACAAAATTAATGATCAAACAAATTGTAAATACACAAGCCGGCACACAATTCTTAAAATAATCAATCATCATTGCAACCTCACATCAAACGACCTATACCGTATTGAATATTTGCGTTTTCAAAGGAAAAAAAGAACTAAATAAATCCCTATCGTACGTTTCCCAAGTGAATAGAATTTTCAGCTTCGCTAGAGAAGGAAAACCCACGCCACGAGCGAAAGAAACTTGCAAAGCAGATTCCGTTTTAATTCCAAATTGATTAAATCAAAAACAAACTCCCAGCGAAGAGCTTATGCTTCCGGCAGAAAAAAGCTTTACCCGGGTGGAAAACTGGGGAATCGTGTTATAATATGCGTGTGTTAAAGTCGTTCACTTCCGGGAAACGTCGACTACCACCCTCCTTCACCTCAAGGACAAGGGTGTGTAAACATTTAACCTTCCCTTGCTCAAAAAACAAGTAATGCGGATTTTTTCTCGTGACAAAATTTCGGATCTTGGATCACACAGAAGCGATTTCGATTCCCGGAAGATGCCTACCCTCCTCACCCCCCTTCAACGCGCCCGGTTCCTCTTTTCGGAACGCGATACCGGGAAAGATTAAAGTATTGCTAATATTCCCGTGTCGGTGAGTTTGTTTCCCGGAGATTGTTTCAAATATTTTTAGACTTTTTTTCTCGTGTTCTGTAAGTCATTTTAATTCCAACTTCGTTCGTTCGTCCTCAAGATCTTTGTGTAGCGCGCCAAGAAACAAAAGGTGACAGAATGGCGCGAGGAAGAAAAAAACAACAACAAGCAAATGGTAAGAGAGAATTGGCTTAATGTTTTCGTTCCCGCCGGCACCGAATTCGATATTCATTTCTGCGTTCTGGTCGGGTCTAATTCATCCGGCGGTCCGGGAGTTGGAGAGTGAATTTTAGAATAGCAGACGTAACCCGCTGGGAGGAAACAACACTCCTCCCCTGAGGCGGTTAGCGTTTGGTCGGGAGGAGGAGGAGGAAGTGAGAAATTATCGCCATCTCGCCACCGCCATCGTTTCTTCCTAACTTTCAATAGGACGGGGCACGTCGATGGTTCAGAACAGTCAGGGATGAATGGATTTTCGTTCACGTCGCGTGCGTCTGCTGCACTTCCTTTCCCGAACTCAAGGCCAAAAACCGGTAGCCGGTGGGCTCCAACACCGTAGGGCGACTCTACAGACAATTAGTCAATTTCACAACAAGTCTCCGCGGTTGCATTGTCGTAAAGCGCAACCCCGGACAAAACACACCGATCGATCAGTTCGCCCTTTATTAACTTCCCTCGGTTCCCACATCCACCGAACACATGCCCAGCAGTTCGTGACATGAATATATCCTTTTTCGCCGGAGCCAGCGATGAGTTTGGCAGGAACATCATTGCATCACCTTCCCTTGCCTTCGCGCGGAATGCATGCAACAACGTCGACAAGCCGGTTCCAAACCATGATCATCCATCATAATTTACATCCAATCCATCCGGGCCCGGCTTCGACTCGAATGCCCTTCAGGAAACGAACCCCCGCGCGCGCTCTCGCGCTTGTCCCACCGGCAAAGTGCGCGCAGAAATTGACGGAGTTCTTTTTGATGACCGGTACATACATTAATAAAATCGGAACGCTCTCCACAAAAAAGCAACATTCCCAGGCAGGGAAGGAGAATGTGGATGTGTGCTTTCGGAGTTTTGGAGCCACAATGGGGAAAATGGAGGGAGGACTCGGAGCACTTCGAGACGTGTCGAGGGGTTTTTTACATTTTAATTCTCATCACTACTCACAGGTTTTCTCAGAGACCCATATCGAACCATGGGCATCACCGTCGTTATCCGACCGGGAAGGTTCCTCTCCCTGGCACCTAGCAAGACACGGACGCGACCGACGATGACCAGCGACAAAGCGAACCGATCATGACGATGTTGATGATGAGGCTGATGGACGCGTCATGGTCACGCGGACCGTCGAGTACCCGTACCTTATCGGATTCCGTCGACCAGGTACGCACACACACACACACCGAACAGTTCCTTTTATCCTTCCCGCCCGGGGTCCGAAATGACGCCAACAAACCAATATCTCGCGATCCCGCGGGTAGGTAGCATGATTTGAATGTTTTTCTTTTTCTTGTTTCCTCATTTCCACTTCCCGGGTTTCTTTTTTATCAGTTTTGCCAAACAACATCATCACAACGGTTTGCGGTGGCCGTTCACCTCGCCCGACAGGCGAGGGCGCCCCTTTCTTCGCGCAGGAAAATATGGTTGGCTGACAAAATTGACATATCGGAACGTCGGGAACGAATCGGGCGAAATCCGCGTGGCGGATCGATGAAATCTACCTCCACCACCTCATAATAATAACCTGACAAAATACGTTCCAGGTGGCAGGCGGTGGTCACGTACGCGCACACGTTCCGGGGACGGCGGGGGAAATCTTTCAATCATACGACCCATTCTGTGGCCGTGTGCATGTGGCGTTATTTGCGCCACGTACCCGAGACCATTTCCATAGCCGACAGCTTGGACGGCAGCGTAGTGTTCGATCGCCAGCCAGCGAGACCTCTGCCGCCGCTGATTGACGTATTTGTTGAAAGGTGGTTTTGTTGTGCCCGATATAAAACGCATTATTTATTCATCGCTTTAGGAGCTCATTTCGAGAGCCGGTGTGGGGAGAAGCGTGTTGGAAAAAGACCATGTCCTTGCGCACAATTAACGAACCAGCGGTTTTTGTTTGTTTTTTTTTTATTATTATTATTTTTAATTGCTTCATGTTAAACACATGCAACGGCCGGGAAGCATTCGATGCAAAACGAATATAGAAAAAAAAAATAATCCACATGTCTGACACACTGTCATCAATCGTAAATTAGATTTGCTGACCAGCAACCCCCGGACACGACGCAGGATCGGGACAGGAAATGAGTGCAGAAATGTAAGCCACTAGAAACGAAACGTCAGCAGCAGTTTTCGCCAACTCCGCACCGTGCAAGCAAACAAACCAAACCTTCTTCTTCGTCGGTGCACCGGATCCAGGTCAAACCGCGACGGGCCTGTGTCGTTGGCGAGCTAGTGTGCCCATATTTGCACCGCGAAGAATGTGAATGCAAATTGAAAAATATATAGATCAATCATGACCGTACAACCCCCGTCAAAACCTACGCGGCTGCCTTTTAAAGCGAATTGCACCCCCTTGGCACCGGAAAGCCAATCAAGATCACACACGGGACCCCAAGCGCAACGAACGGACTCAGACGACGCGAGATTTGATGTAAATTTATGACAGCGGAAAAGAAAACATGCATTCTCGGGGTCCGCCGCGAAGGGGACTGGCAGCGAGGGGCCTAAGAAATTGAAAATTATGGAAATTCCTACCGCGCGAGAACATGCGAACATCCTGCGAAGCCAACCGGAGGGAGAGGGTACAGCCTATTTGAGCAGTTTTTCTTTTTTTCGAACTGAGGTTAAGTGCAACAACATCCCTAACAGCAAACCTGTTATCGTTCTTCGGTAAGAAAAGCCCACGGGGCACCACCACCCGAGCCGGGTGTGACCGAATGGTGTCGTTATCGTGACATCGAATGTTCTACTACAACGCGCAGCAGCAGCAGAGACATCTCACTGGAACAGCTACAACACGCGCTTCAGCTCCTGGTGCGATCAATTCCAGCGCCATGTGTGCGTGGTGCATGAGTGGTACGCCACCGCGACGCTCGTTCGCTCGGAGATGATGTATTACTTCAGATTCAGAAGTCCTTCTTCGCGAAGAACCTGCGAAATCATTGCCGATCCCCCGGGCGTGACACCGGCCGCCCCCGTTGGTGGGGATAAATTCATTAGACGTGCACCGGATTGCAGCAACCGCCTCTCTCGCCTCCTGTGGCTACTTGCCGGCTAACGAGACCGGCACACGGGATGACGATGACGACAACGCGGATAGGCAGAAGGAATTAATAGAGACATCATACTGCGTGGTTTTCCCCCTTCGTCGCCGGGCTTTTTGAAGCGCGTTCATTTATCATCCGGCCGGTACGCGCGCGTCCTCCGTCCGGTCATGCGGAGGAGAAACCCATCAGAGTAGCTACCGGTTTCGCTAGGCTCTCCCTAGCGCTGGATGACAGTGCTACTGCTGCTGCTGCTGTGTGCACTTTGTGTATTTTCAGATTGCAGAATGCAATTTACGTTCGCTATCACCGAAACTGGTACTGACGGTGCGCGATTTCAGCGTTCACCGCGGGAATGACCGGCAGTCCGAGGCCTGCACACACCGAAAGGTACCATCGCACACTGTTACTGCGCCTTTTGTGCCGCGCGAAACTGCTCATTAGATAGTCACGGGAGTTGTCCTTTTGGCATTACGAAAATGTTAGCTTCTGGATCATAGTTGTGGACGTGGCTAGGGATGCTCCTAGCTAAAATAATAACAATACATCAATTAATTCCATACAGCCAGCTACATAGATTTTCGGGATGAAACAGATCATTTCCCTAAATAAATCTCAAATCCTTGAAGTCATTTGTGAACCACAAACATGCTTGGATAACATTTGTAGAGGCATTTTTTTATATCTGTCTTATTTCATATCATATGCAAGCTTTCATATCAGTTTCAGGAAGCCCACACCCATTCTCATAAATAACTACTGCAGTGTTCCAAGAATTTCATCAAATAACTTAAATTAGACTTTGCTCCAAAAACGTGAACAGATTGCAAAGTTTGTCCCAACGCATTTTGGTCACTATTTCACCATTCACAAGCCCACCGTTCGAGTCTTGCTTCCACTGCTTGCTGTTGCTGTCACAAAACATCAGCGAATATACGGGATGTTATTACAACTAGACTAGACTTACCACGGAACCTCCATAACCAGCAGATGAGAAGTGCGGCATAGAGCAGCAAAAGCAAGGAGCAGCGAGCAGACGAACGTGGTAAAAAACGTGGCAAAAGCTTTCAAAAGGAGATAAGCAAGCGAAGCATGAGGAAGCTGAAGCAGCAACAGCAACACACCGATAAAGAAACACACACAACGACACGAAAGATTGTCGTTTTGGACGATTTAATGCATTTTCCCATTTCGGATTGCAATCCTCCCCTGTTCCACGTCCGTGCATAACTCGTCCCGCAATGGCGAATGCACTTCAGATGCGATGACATTTGCAACTCGAAACGTAAACTCCGGCGAGCGGGCGCACGCTGCATGTCTCCGCGTGTTTTGCGCCCGCATTTACCGGCTTAGGCATGGGAAGCAGACTAAGGCTATCATGCACCGGGAGGAAAGACGGAAGGCATCGGAATGATGGTTTGCAATTTTTAACAGTGGTTTAACGTCATTCATCTCGTTTTCTGCGCTCCTCTCATGAGCGTCGGTCTCCGCTCGCGCTTGTTATAATGCTTGGTTATGAGCAGTTGATAATCTTTTAAAGATGTGTGAATGTTTCAATTTTTGCTGCCCGACAACAACACGCCCGCGCGAGCGCGTTCGCTTTCTGCACCTTTTGGAATTATTATTTTTCGGCAACCAATCCGAGCCAACTGGCTACATTCAATTACGAAAATGTTTTACAAGGGCAAAAATTAATTCAACCCCGAGCTCGGTTCGGGCGTGATGATATGATTTCATTTCAATTATCGCATTAAGAAAATAATGTTCTTTCCAGCACGATAATCCGGGCACACGCATTAACACAGCCGCAAACAAAATGCAATCCACGGTATGGCCACATATGCCGAAAACCCCAGCCCCAGCCCGGATAATGTTGATGTTCTTCACCTGTAAATAATTGAGCACAAATAAAACGGCCCAAAAACGGCCCGAAAACGGCTCACCATCAGGGCGCGGCGGGACAAAAGAGGGAACGGGGAAAAGGGACGCGTTTCAGAGATTGGTGTGACCAATCTGCCGGAAAAGTCAACAAGCCCGCCTCACGCTCGATAGCATTCGCAGGGGAAAAAAAACGATCAAGTCTGAGGACGGGGTAAAAAATTTGCAATCCCAAAAGCACTTACACTCCACCAGCCATTGTCACCGCCTTTTTCTCGATCACCACCTCCTCGCGCTATGTGTGTGTGTGTCTGTTAATGGAATTGAAGCGTTTTTACGCGGTGCATAATTATGCTAATTTTTTATCCAATGCAGGACCGGGCGCGCCTCCCGGGAGAGGCACGAGATCTCCTACCACCCACCACACCAAACATCGGCAGCATCCACATCGATGAAAAATGTGTGCTCATTTTCGCGCACTCCTTTTCTTTTTTCCCCTCGCCAGCATCTCACCGCAAGTGAACTAATGAAGTTGTGGACAGTTTGAGGCGTGGTGGACGATTGGATCTTCGTCGCACCACCGTACCGAGAAGTCGCGACACACCAAAAAACTCACAAACTTGCGGAATTTGCAGAGCCGGACGAACCCTTACCGGTGCCGCTGAAAGAGACAGCTGCATGAGAGAAGGGACGGAGAGTTTAAAATAAAATGCCAACCGTTTTCTCACCTACCGCTTGGCTTTTAACTGCTGATCGATAAAATAACACCAGGTGAAATGCGTGTGAAAGCGGACTTTTAGTAGTTCACTGTCACAAATGCATTCCCATTATATCTGCATACACTCTCCGGATGAAGCACGAAATGTATGAGAAAAGTGACCGCCACAGCGGCACTCAGATCGATTTCTGGATCAGGTGCGAAATGTGTTGGGTTTTCGATAATTTCTAGCGAATAAAATGTAGCGAGTTTGATTATGGAATGAATATTTCCAAATCTTCTGCTGCCTTTGTTTGCTCGAAGACTACATCGAAATAATCCCCGCCCATGACCAACTTTGAGACATTTCTGGCCATATGCAACAGCAAACATTTCACAAGCACCAGCAAACTTCACTGCACGCCCCATGTTTAAACATCGATAAAATGGATGATTTTTCAATCGAACCGGCATTCCACATCAGCTGATACGAAGGCGAAAAACATGCGCTCTCAATTTCCGTTCAAACCGTTTCTCCTCTTTTTTCCTTCCGTCGCTGAATCCGCCCGCCCACCCTGCGCCAATTCCAATATGTCACCCTTCCACCGTTGTTGTTCCAGTTCAAATAAATGGTGGGAAAATTGTCCAAAACCCGCAACCGGGCAAACAACAACTTCGTAACTTTCGGTGCCGGTTTCCCGTATCCGGTGTCTGGTTGTTACCAAAGTGGAAGTTTTGCTGGATTGTTTGCTTTTTTTTCCTTCGTCAAAATTCGTAGAAATCGAAAACGTACCCAAAAACAGAATGTGCCAGCAAGGGGCACCAACACGACGACACATTGTGTAAAACCGTACGCCAGAGCTAATTAAATCAACATCGGTGCTGATTACTGATTTTCACCATTTTAATGCAACCGCACACCCACAGATGACGCGAACGCGCGCGCACCGTCGTTGCCGGCCGCGTTGAACACCTAATTCCAATGTCGCAATGTCAGCAGGAAGCAGTGCTGTGCGCGCGTGTGTACCGTTTGTGGGAAAAAAGGTGTGGCGATCGATGCAAAAATTCATCGTTTTGCAAAAATTGCATCAAAATATGACCTACAAATTCGTTGCACGGTCCGCGAATGAGGTTGAGCATATGCCGATGCAAAAATCGACATTCTATTAATTAGGCTGGTGCAATACACACGCATGTGAGCTGGAATGATTTTTTTTTGTCTCCTTCATTGACAATAGCGATTTTAATTGCACTTCAAACATACCACCACCACCAGTGCAGCTACTAGTTAGCCCGGCTGCTGAAGAAGAATGTCAGCCTAATGGGGATTCTTGGCATGCGAAGTGAATTGATAATGCAATTACACTGACCCCACGCTCTTCCCACCAATTCTAGCAAATACACACAAACACACGCGCGCGCATATGCACCAGCATACAGTGGCTAAGCCATTAAGGGGTGTTATGAAAAACACACCTCTCGCGGGAGAGGTGAGGGTCAGTAGCATTAAATTTTAAAATGCGTCTCATTCTCGTTTTTTTTTTCTCTCTCGCCTGCATATTTTCCGCACTCCATTTTCATCGGCAATTGAGCTGTAATTGACGACAGCAGCAGCAACAGCTACTATCGGAAGGAGGTAAAAAACACACACACGCATATATTGATAACCGACATAATTCCCGAAGCAGGAAGCAGAGAGAAGCGGGCAGTCGATGCAAAAAAAAAAAAGAAAGCGTTTCCCGCAAATCGAAACGCTTTTTCATTATTCCCTTCCTTCCCTTCGACCCATCGTGAGTGTGTACGCAGCTGTCCTCGTTTCGGAAAGACGGGCGTGACAGGTCTGAATGAGGCAAACGAGGCGTTGTTGCGTTGATATCAATTTAAGCGATTAATGCTAAAAGACATTCTTTATCGTCGCCGGCCCCGATGCGCGTGAGTAAGCGGTAAGCGTAATCATAATTTTTTGATAAATGCAACTGTCCGGCCGCACCATTAGATGAGTGTAATTATGTCATTAAAATATTGATTAAGCAGATGACGTAAGAGAGGGTGAAGAGCGAGCTTTAGCTGTTCAAGCTGGTAGGCGGACTGGGTTTGGTTGAAGGTGATTGAAATGATTGCAAACGCATTATGCGATTACTACGAACAAGGTGCTTGTCAATAGGGAGCACCACTTATGTCGTGTAATTGATATTTCCATTAATAGGTGACATGTAACACAATGTATTAGATATTTTATCTTTGATGATAAATTATAACCCAGTAAGAAGCTTTTATTTGTCAACATAAATCACAATTATACAATAATACGTTATTATCCCTTTATCGTACGTGAATTTTGCTTAGAAAAGTAAAAATTCCGAATGAATCAAAAAGGATTTCATAACCAACAATCCTTCCACAAAACACAGAGCAGAACCCACCCTCTCCTTTCCAAAACAGCAAATCAACATAAGATATACACAACATTATTCCGCAAAAAGAACATCCGACGGCATCAATTCCAGCGAGCATTACTAGGCGGCTGCCGTTGACGTCGAAATCAACAGATCTTTTTCGGCTTTAAATTTGTTTGTTATTTTTTTCCCCACCTCCCTGCAAAACCCCGGCCCAATGTTCCGAGATTAAATCTCCCCCGTCGGTGGTGTTGAAACATATGCTACACAACCACCTCTCCTCCACTCCGCCGCCGTCTCGTTTCGCCGCCACATCCGCGAAGTTTTTCGGTTGCCCGGAGGTCTCCGGGAAAGTTGTACAAAACGCCACCATTGGACGATAAACACGTTCGCAGCATTAAGGATTCAAAAGCTTCAAGAGCAGCGAACCGCCGCCACACGACGGGAGAGACGCCGGTGCGGTAACCTTCAAACTTTTGTCAACATTCCGCACGGAAGAGCACATCAAGCGTCAGTGTCGCCCGCCAAACACAACTAAGCCAAAAACTAAACTAACGCAGCGGCGCGCCGGTAACGCGCCGTCGAAACGAAACACGAATAAATCCTTCGCTGAAGCCTTTTGCAAGGGAGGCGTCATCTAAACGGTTCCGAGTTGCAACTACACAGCGAAGGTAGAGGGTACACAGCTCACAGGACGAAAAACAGAAAAGAGCGAACGATAAAGAGATAACGAGGCGGCAAAAACAGTGTGTGAAATTTATAAGATACAAGTGGTGGTAACCAAAAAGGGGAAGCAACATACAAAAAAAAGACATGCAGACACGCCGAAAACGGGACGAGAAAAACAAATGTCAAAACCGTCGCACAGGAGAACAGAAACGGGAGGAATAGGCCCCGTCGCCGCAAGAATAAAGAGCAATTTCGCAACAACAAAAAAAACGAACCCAATTCCACCATTTTTACGTGACAACATTCCTAGATTTTATCCCGCGTCCCCGTCTAAAATTCTTCGGCCCCCTTCCCCGGATCCGGACGCCGATAGTCTGTCTGCTAACTTTGGCAAACAATTTTATCAGCGCCCGAAACGGCCCCAAAACACGGATAGAGCAGAGCAGTCGTTTGTCGGTCATTTGCAGCTTTCCCGGCCCGAAACCGAGATCCTCGGGCGAGAACACGACCCGCGACCAAGCAGCAACAAAAAAAAAAAAAGAACAGGAAAAAAACGAAACTCGCGACGACCATTCGGAATCAAGATTGAAGCGAAGAGCGCAGAGCACAACACGCGAGAGGAAATCGAAGTTTCTAACACACATTTTTGCACATTTTAACGTTTTACGTCTTTTGTTGGCTACAAATCGCTGTCCGTGTCTCACCGGTCGGTCGGTGCGAAGGGTTGCAGCGCGACAGCAACGGCAGGATGCAAAAGGTCCAGCGAGTCAGTTTGTCGGCTAATAACCCACCACACACCCCGTCATTCCGGGCTGTGCGGCTGTCAAAAAAGCTTCCGACAAAAGTGCACAACGAGAAGGAAACGCAGACTTGGGAGGCTCTAAATACCATGTCATTCCGGGCTGTGGTCGGTTGGCGCGCTGCAACAACCAACACCAACACAATCACACGAGATTTCGTGTCATCCACGGCGACGGGGTGTTCTTCCTCGTTAGCGGGGAAAGATTGGAGAGGGCTTTGGTGGGCTCTCTACGTGTCGGATTCTAATCGCAGAAGGGACGCAGAGTGAAACGAGCGAGCGTTTTGTTTGGTAAACATTTCGGAGATGTACGGCCAACACACAGGGAGCGGCTCCGGTCGCTTCCGACTATCGGTTATCTC
>JXWZ01013142.1:0-40398 GCA_000956215.1 Anopheles farauti No. 4 | reverse complement strand
GTGTGAGTGTGTGTGTGTGTGTTTGTGTGTGAGCGAAAAACCGGGACGCACCACGGCCCACCCTTCCCGGCTCAAGCCGCTGCTCTACAAACATCAATTTCAAAAATAAAAACAAGAGCGGTGGCGATGTTTCCGCGCGGCCAACTCCGACGCCCTTCTCTCCGACGTGACAGGTGCTGTATCCGCGCCTGCACGCCCGCCCTCCCCCTCGGTCTGTGCCCACTACGGTGGCCCACTTTGGCCCGGGCCGCGCGCGCGCGATTGTTTTGGTAACTTTCGGCACGGTACAAAAAGCCGAGTCCTTAAAGCAGCGGCGGCGGAAAACGCCGGAGAGATTTACCGCGTAAAGGGAAGTGCCATCCCCCCCCCCCCTCCCACTGGCCACTCGAACGACAAAACGAAATGAATTAAATTCTTAACCTGCTGATCCGGTTTTGTGTGTGTGTGTTTTGTTCGGCTTTTATAAAAAATCTCATTTTAATTGTCAACAAAATTAATTTTAAATGTTGCAACTTTTCGCGCGTCCTTCTTTCGTGTGCCTCTTTTGAGGCCATTTCCTTGTTGTTGTTTTTGTGTTTCCCCATTTTTCTTTCACTCACTTTTCACCCATGTTTTGTTTGTGCACGGTGCTCGTTACCCTGGTGCTTTTGCTTGTGCAGCGCCAAATTGCAGTGTCTCCCCCGTTGCATCGTTGGGATGCAAAGGAGTGGAGTGTGTTTTTTTTTTCTCTCTCTCTCTCTTATCGGCGCTTGTTTGTGACCATCGATTCCGGGACAGGTATCGATTGCCGGCCGACCGGTCGGTTGGGAGGGTGGTGTGTGTTTTTTGGGGGTATCGTAATGCTAGAAGGTCGTCACCTGTCTGTCGCTCGCGTTGCACCTCCGTTGGTCGAGGTTGCAACGAGGAAATTCACCCCCAACGGCGAACCGGGCCGAGGACGATGCCGGCCCGTCAAAGATGCGCGTGAGGTTGCACACGACGGGTATGTCCCACTTTGCTCACCGGTTCTCGGTACCACCGTGCCGTGATTCATCCACTATCGGGGAGGGACAACCAGCGAGAAGTGATCTCCCAAGGCAGCTCTCTCATCACGTCGACCATGCTGAGTCAACGTTCGTTTTCCGGCGACTGCAAGTTCGTGATTCATGCGACCGGCACTTGCCCACTTCGTACGGACTTTGAACTTGCTCCACACGAGTCGTCAACGCTGGAGACGACTGCGAACCGCACAGCTGGACTGTTGCGTAAACGCGAAACGCCTAAACCCCCACCCCAAAAACGTCACACTCGGCGTGTGCGTGTGGTTGTAACATTGAAATGCTATTGTTGGCTCACCCAAAAAACAACAAAAAAAACCCCATCATGCGGTCGAGCGGCATTCGGAAGCGTACGAACACTATTTTTAGTGGCACGACCCGGTCCTCGGTCAAATTGGATGCGGTTGGTCGGTTGTGTTTCAGGTTCTGATCGGTCGATGACGAGTGCGTGAGTCGAAGAAATGAATCGTGCTCCAGCTCCGAGCGCTGATTCACGCCAGGTTCACCGGGAACGAGCCGCTAATTGTTCGTGTCCCGTCTCATCTCATCGCAAAGTGAGGTGTGGATAATTGGTGCTAATTTTCCCTCAATCACACACATGCCCCACTAAAACCGTGCAGCCGATGGGATGCGTGACCCACTCCAACAGGCGGCCAGTTGAGACCGTCCGATCGCCTTTGGGTTCGCTATTTTTAAAAATCGAGATCGACAAATTGCATCACACACAAACACACCGAGCAGAAGTGACGAGCGATGGGGATGCAACCGGCCCAAACCGGTCGCAGAAGTTGTCCGATTAATTAAGAATTGGGTCGGGTCCAACAATGCGAAACGGTTCATATCGTTCCCATCCACGTTTTTACACCGACTTCCGCGTACCCGGATGCGGATTTAATCGCCAATCAGTTCCTTCTCCCGCCTGGCTCGCATTTATTAATCTTCCATTCGGATATTTTATTCATCGTCGTGCTAAATGTCGAGCAGATGTGTCATGTAATGGAGGCTAAACAGAGGCTCACCGTGCGTGCAGTACGAGCGGAGGAGAACCTCTTTGTATGGAGCTCTTTGTGTTGCCACATCTATGGTGATCTTTTATGAAAACTCCAGCCCATTTGCTGCTTCTTCTAACCAAGCACGACCGGGTGGGAGATGAGATATGCCCTGGATTTTTATCTCCGATTGATTCGTGTACGTCGTGTTAGTTTTGCGTTCTTTCCATGCTCGACGGCGTAGAAGACAGAAGAGAAGACAACCCGGGCTCTTCCGCACTTCTCCCGACTATCGCCAGAGGGTTTGCTGACAACTGCGTACGTTCATGGTCATCCATTTTGTACTATCGAAAGACGTTCATCGAGAGACGCTCGAGTTAGTGATGGGAAATGATTCAATCATTTTGGAACGGAACGGAACGGAACGGAACTAGTTCCTTCCACAAATGAACCGAAATGAACCAAGTAGGTCTTGGCTTTTTTTCATAACAATTTGTATATTATATTTTTTTATGCGATTTTACTTTTTTTCATTTTTATTTTAGTGCGAATTACTCTAGTTGATTAAACGTCAGAAATATTTTAAATTTGTTATTTAATAACTAGTTAAGTATTTTAGAAGCCGGTTTTACCCTTTAATATAACTAACCAAATATAGGAACAAAATGAATAAGGATATAATACATTCATTATTCACTGTTATAACTATCTATAATATCATGGATGCTATACGATCCTTGCGATCTGAGGAGATATTATGTGACTCTTTTATCGGAACCAAAATGAAACTCAACTTTGAGCTTTTTATAATTCTTCAAAACAGAAATGTTGTACCCAGTTCCGACCGTTCCAATTAAAGAACGGGACGAAGCGACTGGGTCCCAATTCCCAACACTAGCTCCAGTCCAACGCACCTGGTGCTGGTGTCGTCTTTAGTTGGACGCTGAGTGAATTATCGATCCGTAGCAGCAAAAGCAGCTCCATCACTCACAACATGACCCAATTACCTTTCAAGGGATGGAATCATTCTTGTTCGGTTGTTATTGGTTCCAAGAACTGTGGCATCCGTACTTTGTAGCATTTTACCACGCTGATGCCCATACGCAATAGTGATAACCCAATTCCTTCCATTTGTCACGTCTTCGACCGGTGCGTTTTCTTTGTCGTCTTAACGCGCTCCAAACACCTCCGTCTCTCTTTCGTGCTCTCGGTGATAGATTAGATTTCACTTCCTCCATGCGCATCCCCAGCGTGGAAAGCCCTCCGGGGGTCGTATAACTGTACAAACCAACCACCACCGCCTCGCAACCCGGGGGGAAAGATGCGAACGCAAAGAAAACACCAAACATAACCAACCTGGCTGGTTGGACTGCCTCTGGGGCATCCTTCTCGTTGTGGAGGAGCAAAGCAAAGCAAAGCAAAAAAAAGGCCGTGAAAGTAAAACCACGCTCGGTGCAAACTGCTGCGTCGGAACGCACCCGGTGGCCCTAACCGTGGCCGTGGCGGGGGGACACGGCAGGACCGGACACGTTCGAACCTGATCCAGCAAGGAGGCGATGTTTACGCGCTAACAAGGCTTGGCCTGCGAGCGGAGAACTTGAAAAACGAGTTTCCTGCTGCACTCTATGAAATTTCTCGTTTCTTTTTGTTTTTTTTTTTTTGCTGTTGTTGTTCGTTCGTTCCTAGCTCGCGTCTCTATTTACCGAGGGTTTTGTGGGCGACGCCAACAGCGCATCGAGGTGTCTGGGAATGTGTTTGAAGGGATAGCCCGATTCCACCGCACCATGTTGGGCTTTAAGGCTTGAAGAGCACTTCTGGCTTAAGTTAGTGTGCTCTTTCTGGAGGAACTTGCAAACCTGGTCCGGCTATGACTCAACGTTACCTTCTGAAAAAAAAACTAACATTAAAAAGATCGAGTGGTCATTTTAATGGTTTAATCGCCAAAATCATCGCTAAAAAAACCCAACGAGATTGTTCCAAAAATGATTTTTTTTAACAAAAACCAGCCATTTAGGTGAAAGAATCGACTCGAATAAAAAAATCGACCTAAAAAATGTTCAAATTTGAAACGAGTTAAGAATTGACTGGCAAAAAACTACAAAAGATAGGAAGTTACACTACATTTGTTTTATTTTATTTTACTTTACATGAGAGGCGAGCGAGAACCAAAGTTTCACAAAAAATATGGAAAAATAAACATTATTATGTTAATAAAAAAAGAAACCCAATTGCAATTTCATCATTACGATAATTTTATCTTGATTTTGGAAGCTTCCAAAAGATGCATTTTTTTGAAACCGTCAAAATGACCTCCTTAATCTTATTAGTGTAAATATCGCAATCAATCGAATTAACCCAACCCAACCATGAAGTGTCCGCCCCATTCAGCAAAATCCCGTACATAATTTCTCCACTATTGCGCCACGGTCTTAGGCTTTGGCTGGCAAACGCGGACCCAACTTTCGTTTCCGACACACAATATCCCTTTCATTAGCAAACAGAGGAGAAGGAGGAGAAGGCTTCAGTGCCTTGGCCTGCCGCCTGTGACGTAGCCTGAAGGTGAAACCAATCCCGGCGGCTAATGCCACGCGTCTTATCAATCAGCACCATCGCCTGCACCGTGTGCCTGCCTGCAACAAAAAGCAAACAAAATCCTCGCTTTCTGCCGCCTCGCTATCTCTCTGTATCATCCTCCAGAGTGGTTTGCAACGTTATCGAAAGTGTTAATTAGCGGCCGTGGACCGTGAACCACGGCGAGTGCGAACGCCGAACTTTCCTATCTCAATTGACACATACACCGGGGGGAAGGGGGGGGGGGAGGTCGTTGTGCGTGCCCAGAGGGTGAGCGAAGGAGAAAGAGAGATTGTCCTTCAATTGGACGATAAACTTCGGTCGTGGCGTTGGTTCGTTGGCGTGTTGCATCCTTGTTGCGGAACGCACATGCGCTAATAAGTCACGGCAAGTGTTTGACGCTGCCAATCACTCTCAATTAGCAGTCCTCCCCATCTATGCTGCCGCCCCACCCACGGCCAACCGGGCCGCACCGACCGTTCCAGCGGCACGGTGAAGGTTTTTTAACCTCACAACGTCGATCGAGTTGTTCGCTTTGCGAGATCTCCGGGATCGTCCGAGAACTTCGGTGCCATCAAGGGGTTCTGCGTCTATTTTCATCAGCCCGATCAGAACGATGGGTGGAGCAGAAGCGCCGAGAATGACCATTGCACTATTTCTTCGGTTGCGGTCCCGCGCGCATAGAACGAAGCATGAAGCGGGCCGGTTTCTGCTGGACCCCCTTGTTTGCCACCAGCCGCGCCCGTTCCCGGCTTCATTGTTATTTTAATGATCACTCTAACCGGTTCGGTCGGTAGAGCCGTCCCCCGGGGAGGAAAAGGGACGACCGAGAACGGACGGAGATCAATAACCTCCGTGCCGAGCGAGTTCCTTCTGGGACGGTAAGTGCGTGTCTCGGGTTCCCAACAGGGAAACCCTGCTGGAACCTTCAGCACCACTCCCACTTGGCTCCCGACCGTGACCTTCGCTGCCGTCGAGGGACGCGCTTTTCGGTTTGATTGTATTATTTAAATTTTTTATTCCATTCCACTTACCACACGGCCTCGTACGTCAATCCGGGGCTGTCTCGTTTACTCTCTGTGGGTCAAAAATCCACTCGGACGCCTCCGTCCTGAGTGGGCGGCAACGTTCAAGCGTGTTTCTTTTTTTTTGCCATTGTGAAAGGAACGTAGCAGACGTAACTGCGGGCAGATTCAATTAAAGCGGCTCCCATTCGTAGTAGTACCGGTTGAATCGAATCGAAGGACATTCGGGGAGGGAAGGAAGCGAGCTTCACGCGAAGTAATTCCACCACACCGTACCAATTCGAGCGGTAGAAACCAAAATATGTCAAGAAATACACAAATACACCATGTTTATGCACCCATCACGGGGAGTGGGGTTGTTTTTTTTTTTTTTTTTGGTGAATGAAGTCCTTCGACCGTGTGACCGAAAAAGGATTCGACTTACTACGCAAACAGTAAACAAACGAGCAGCACATTGCATACGTTCAAGGCGCAAACCTCCTCGTGCTAAACATAGCAACGGACGAACATCCTTGCTCGAGTTTTCTAGTGGTGAAGATATTGACCCACCGGGAAGACCATGACCTGCCTGTGACCAGCCCAACCATCTCGCCTTGAGCGGGCGCTGGGAGGGAATATGCCTTCAAAAGTGTTGCGAATTGGCTGATTTCGTGAAAGTCCACGTGCCTTTAGCCGGGTCGCCGGGTGTGGAAAGTTTCATTGTTTATCCTTCACATCCGTAAACCTCTCGTAACGGGTCCCACCCTTTAACGAACCCTCCGGTCGAGTGAAAGTGGATCTCACTCTCTCTCGCTCTCTCTCTCTCTCCTTCGTTTAATCTTGAGTCAACATTGCCATTTTCCTGCGGCAAGCTCCTTCTTGCGTTTCCTTTTATTTTTTGCTATTGTTGCCAGCAAACATAAACACGCAGCGTAAATTTAGATTAGGCTTACATCACATCGCTCAGGGTCGCTCTGTTGACATACGGGATCGTTTCTATTGCGGCGCAATAGACGACCCAGAAGGAGGAAGACATATCGACGTCGGCCACGATAAGGGGTTGGCTTTTTCGAAAGGTGTTTGCTTTAAATTTCTTTTATAGACGGCTCCGGGCCTGAGCGTTTGCTGCTTTATTTTATTATTATTATTTTTTTACTATCACCCGTGCCCCGACGAGCGACAAATGAAGCTATTAAGTGATTTGGCGAGACGAAAAGGCGCAAAACCAAACAGTGCGAAACCCTCGAGGGAGGCGTCCGCGTGAAATGGGATTAAGTGTGCCGGGGCGTTAATGTTTCCACCGGCTCCGGGTAAGTAGGGCTTTGCCAGTGAAATTGGAAACGGTTTCGCGAGTGCATCCTTACGGTGTACGAATTATTGTTGCTATTAGCAGTTTTAATAATATTAATCCACCATTAGCGAACGGAACGAGGTAATGGGATTAGAAAACAACTAATGCAACTCATTTGCGCGCAGCGCTAAAGTGCGTTAAATGCGGTGTTTGGTTACATGAGCCGAAATGAAAGTCAAACAGATATGAAAACCATGGGTAATAAAATTCAAACAAGACCTGGTTTATGAAAACCAATTATGTGGTTAGAAAGGAAGATTATTACACGAGCTGTTGGTGAGCAAATGTAAAAGGGGTGATAGAAAATTCCAAAGTGGATAAAATTATATTGAAAAAATGAAATGGAAATAAAATTTGAAAAACCGTAAAAACAATACAAAAAACAAAAGAAAAAAATTGAACAAATTACAAAATCTTACATGCGCCATAAAGTAAGAAAATAAATGGATAACAATAAATATATTTAAAAAACAATAATAATCTTGAAATCATCAGTACCATTCAAGATAAAAGTGGAAGCTTGATGATGTTGGTACAATTAATTTGTTATCTTTTATTATATTTACTGCAATTTGTCATGTTTCGAAATGTGTAACCGCCTCTCGGTTTTCGCTCATTACCTCATGGTCCATTATTTTCGGCGCCATCGCAGCTTGCCATTACGCACCCCTCCCGTGCACTCTGCAACCCAACCCAACTCCCCTGTTGGGCTGCTTCTGCTTCTGGCGAATTGTGTAAAATTTCGTACCACACCCCACCCAAAACTCGATGATCTAATTTTAATGAGCGCTCATCAACGCTCATCGACACAATTGTCGTGGCAATTTCATCATTTTGCACGACGAGACGTGTGTACACGAAGGCACGAAAACGGGTGAGAAAGGGGCTGATGGGTGGGTAAACGGCGGTCGGTCGTCAGCGAAAATCTAAGCCCCTCGAGGTGACCATCGGTCGTAAGGAAAGGCGCACTGCACGAGACCTCCCGAGGTGCCCGAGCGTCGAGTGAAATCGCGGACCGCCTTTTTCCGCTGCGTTGCATCGAGGTGTTGCAAATAAAAACAAAAAAAAAACGCAAAAAAAATATTATTACCGGGCTTTCGTAAACGAAAGACACATACACGCATACGTTGCCGCCAAGGTGTAACCGTTTTTTTGAATCGCAAAAAAAAAAAAAAAGATAGACCCATAGGCCCCGGCTTCCTTCGCCAGGCGGTTAGTGAGGCGTAGAAATAAGGTCGCACCTATTTCGTAGGAAAAGCAGAAACCTTCGAACGCATCTCCAGCCGGGCAGCCAGCCGAGGAAAATGCTTGCAGTAATTCGTACGTGTGTTGCGGAGTTTTTTTTTTCGCGAGTGGGAGGTTTATTAATGGGCCCACTAATTCGTTTGCCGTTTGTTTCTTGCGCCCAGCAGCGTAACGTGAGAATTTCGCGTGCGCCGGCCGATTCACGCTCGTCCGATTTGGAACGAACACTTCATTTAGCACATTATTCGCACACACACACCAACACGTTCGGGTGCGGGTGGATGCATCCGTCACGTAAGCCACTGGATAAGTGGACGCACCGAATTTCCACCACCAATAGGGAAAAAAAAACGAAAAACAAACGCCAGCGTGCATTTCCACCGAAGCATCGATTACAGAAGGGTTTTTTTTTAAAGCGATCTATCGCTCTTTCTTCTTCCCTTCACGGTGGTCACTCCCTAATGGGGTGGGAAAATGTTTCGGGGCTACGAGTTTTCCAAACATTGGCCCGTTTTTGTTTTGTTTTTTGCCCACACACTCATAGTGCGGTGGAAAAAAACGCACACCCTCACGTCACGTCAGTGATTGCGTCAACGCTACTGCACGCCCGGGAAAGCGTTGCGCCAAATCAACAGGTTTCCGAGCGTCCGATGCACTTTGAAGATAGTGGTTTCCGTCCGGGTGATTTCCTGGGTGTATCCGGCCGTGATTAAGTGCGAACAGGCACGATTTTTTTGCTTCCCTCAATAGAGATGTTACAGCTGGTATATTGGTGTTGTAGTTTTATTGTTTGGTGCATTTTAATTTCACATAATAAAATCAAACTTGTTATCAATTTTCAACAAAATAACGTAATTTTTTTTAAATTCCCGAACAAATTGAAATTATTGCCGAATTTTCGCTCAAAAGAAAATCATTCAAATACCACGATTTAAGCACAAATAAAAAAGTAACCTAGAGCAAATAATAATTAGTGAAGCTGTGTCATGCCTTATAAAATTAATTAAAAGGGCGATTTAAATTACCATCTTCAACAGATTTAAAAACATATATCTTTTTCATAATTTAGATTGAAAAATAGGGAGAAGTAGTGAACAATTTTATTTTATTTTGTTTGTAAGAGATTTAAATCAAACGCAAATCAAATCATAAATATAAAAAAATACATATGCTTAAGAATGCTCCAGGGGACCATATTTACAAATAAAAAAATGTATATTTTGTGTGTTTCTTGTTGTTGTAAATTATGTTTTCAAAATGTTTTTTTATTTTACTTTTCCTCACAACAAAGTGAAATTACTCGAAATTACTCTTAACAAGCTTCGATTACAGTCCCGCTCTAAAGTAACGAACCAATGCACTCCGGTCACAAGAAAAAAAAACATCCTGCGTGTCACCAATCGCTTCCTTATTTAAAATTTGCCCTTCCCACCGATAAGGAAGAGCAAACGACGTGCGCTAATTGTGAGACAAATTGAAACACACTGCGCCACGGTGCATAGTTACACCTAGTTGAGTGGTGCATAATTCATCGGTGCCAACTTCAACGGACACACGAGGAAGATGCAGAGGAAAGCTTGCTCTCGTTAAGCCAAACGTTAGCACGGCGACCAAACGCCTGCAGGCTTCCGGAAACAACCGATTGTGGTGCAAATGGTTGCCCAGTTTCTGCGCGATCCGGCTCGGGCCAGTGTGCACCAACTGTGCACGATCAGTGCTCAACCGTGCGCTAATTTATCACATCAAGCAGCCTGCAGCACCAGCCGGTCACCCTTCATCCCTTTCGTCACGGTTCGGGTGTACTGCGAGCGCGCAATAAATTGTCCACTTCCTACGCAACAGCAAAAAAACAAAAAAAAAATCATGAAAAATAATGCACGAACGCAAGGATCGTATCAGAAGCGATTGAAAATGAAACCTCGAACCGTACGGGGAGTGAAAAGGCGAAAATGCCCAGTGAAGAAACATCAAAGCGTCACACACGTCTCGGCGGAAAGAAAATGAAATTTTTAATGTGCTTTTTTTTTTTAAAGAAACACACCCCAAAAAACGCATGTTGCACAACGAGTCCAAAACGAAACCGTCGTACGATTACGGTCTGGTTATTAAAAATGTACACTCGCAAGCGGTGAAGACGACACGTGTGCTTGTGTTTCGTTTTCGTCTTGGAAATAGCAGCAACCGACGCGTTAAATATTTATCAAAGAAAGTGAGTTGATACATTTGAGAAACAGCGTGCCATGGAGAAGAAGAGCGAGAAAAGCTCAATCTGTACACTAAAGGCCAAATGAGATGTCGATTGACACTTTTGCTAGCTTAAACTTTTTTTTGCTTCTAGTATTACTCGAGTTTTTTGTTTGAAGGGAGCTATTTAAATTGATTTTTATCTATCCTTTTTAATATTTTATTTGATTTAGAAAAAAAGAGGATAAAAAAATAAAAATCACGACACTAACTTAAGGTTGTTTTTGGGCCATTAAAAATCGAATTTCCGCTTTAATAGTATGAGAAAAAATATGTCGAAAAGTACTGCCGCAAATTTTATAGAACATAAATCAAAAATATTGTACACACATTTTTTCTGAATATTATTGTGCTTGAAAATGAAACAAATCCTAATGAGAAAATATCATTATTAATGTCAATCGGCACCAAAATTAAACCCCACATGGGCCTGATTTTCGTTCCATATGACCGTGAGTGTTGAAAAATTCCAAGAGAAAGAGTGTTTCTTTATGTTTTTTTTCAGCTTAATTACATCCACATGATCCAAACGACCCATCAGAACGGCACAAAGTAGCGATCGACCATTAGGGTCAGCAAATCAAATCGCCTTGATAAATCTGAGTCCGGCTGTCCGAACAATTTCTTCATTATCGTCTGAACCATCAACCCCGGCGCCAGCATTGTTGCCGGAAGGGAAGCGAAAGAAGCGAAAGAACCGAACAAAAACCGGTCATTCTGTTAAATGATGCCGAAGAAGACCTTCTCCCTCATTTCCCTCGCCCTCTCGCATGCTCGAATGCGATATGCAAACGCAGCATAACGGGAATGCGAATGAGTGTTTGGTTATGTTTACCACCCGCATACAAACACCCTTTCCCCTACCTCATTCCGTTGGCTGTGTGTAATTGTGCTGCCGTTCGTGACGTTCGTTACGCTCGGTTGACCCCTTTCGGGCCCAGTGAGGGAAGGAGGCTAACTCGGGCGGGTCATTTCCCTTCGGTTCGCGGTCCCCACGCACACACAAACACACACACGCACACACACATTGAAATAAATGTAGTAAAAAAGGGTTTAAAATTCGATATCAAGCGTGATGTCCACATTCAGCTCGAAGCGTTTGGCGGCTATTCGTAAAACAGGGGTTCCATTTCCTTCTCGCCCGGTTCGGGCTGGGTGGTGCGTCACGATAAGGTAATTTACAGTTGGCCCCCGTGCCACCCCTTGATGCGTACGGTCCATCAAACGCATCCGGTACGGTGCGGCTGCCGTTCCGCACCGCCGACTGCATTAAACGCTCAAATTCGTTGCCAGCGGTGCAGCGACGCATCGGTACGAAATTTCTCTTTCACTTCTCGGTGGCTCAGTGGGGCGAAAAGGGGAAGAGGTAAGGCCCCCCTGTCCCGGGCTGGCTGATACAGTCCTCCCACCCTGTCGAATGTTGAATTTGTTACATAAATGTGTGTGTGTTTTTTCGCCAAATTTCGAACCTTTTTCCGGCCGCTTCCGGCGCTCGCCGGCTCTTGCACGAGACCGAGATTTCGATCGATTTCCTATCGCAAAATTTGCACCATTTTCCCACCGCCCGCTCGCACCGTGGATGAATTTTCGGACGCATTTTTCTACAACCCAAGCCTGCGGATTGTGCAATCGAGCCGCGTCCGAGCGCAATCGAAAAGTAGAAAATAAATATCGACACCGGCGGCAAGTTTCCGTTTGCTCTTCTCCACCGTCTTATCGCCCATCGTCTTGCACCGCTACGCGTACGTGCAAACAATGTTTCCCCATCGCATCGGGTTGCATCATACCCGGTCCGTCTCCTCACACAGACCTTGCTCCATTTGATAAGAAACTAATAGTGCAGCTCCGCGGCACGGCGTAATGCGTCGCACGTTGCTGCACACTAGCCGCCGGTTCTGCTCCAAAAATTAGTTACCTGCCTGCTTCCCTTCACGGCCCGAGCCGTCGTGGTGCTCGTTGTTTCATGGTTTTCTTCGCTTTCATCACTTAGCGGGTGGAGGAACAGAAAGGAATTGATTTTACATTATTTTTTTCAGGCGAAGCAAAGTGCTTTTATTTTCCGTCGCCGCTTTGATACTCGTCCGATCATCGGTTACGTCGTTCATATTTCTTTTTCTTTGCTTTACGTTACCGCTTTGGCCTGGTTTTGTTGTACCAATAGAGGATTTGTTACTTTTTTTTACAGGTTTACAAAACATTACTGTGACTTAAACTTGTGTTTTATGCTCTTGCCTTCACTCGCAGTTGATTTTTAATTTTGCTCTTCAGTATTTATGGTTTTGTTTTTTATGTGCTGTTTTTTATTTTCTTAGTTTCTTTAAACACATTCTGTTTCTATTTTAATTGAAATAAAATATTTGTTTAATTACGTTTGAAATCCTTCTTTTGCGTGTTTAGTTTATTGTTTTAGTTTATTTTTATGGTCATGTTTGTTTCCGGTTTATTAAGCTGTTTCAGTGGTAATTTATTTTGTTTTACCTGTGTAACCATTTTTATTATATTTTTGTTTTTTGAGTTTTATAATCAACCAAATTATGTTTTTTTTTTAAATAAATTTATTAATAGTTTTGTCTGAATATTACATAATTCTAATTAGTAATGATTGCTATTTTTATTTTGATGTTTTTTTTTCTTAATTTTTAATACTATGTGTGACTTTTTTGATTACACGCTTCTTCGCTAGATATTATCTAATCATTTTACATTAAGAAAAGCAATTTCGTAAATATTTTTACATCCTCTTTTTTGTGCCCGTGTTTTCCCGCTACTATAGCGTTGCGAACAATTCTTCCGCCAGCTATTGTATGTGCACGCGGAACCGTGTAAACAACGGCGAAACATCACCTGCTACAGCGAGGCAAACCACCACCGATTGACAAACTTTTCCGCACGCTTTCCGACCTGATCCTTATCGCGGTTGTGCAGCAAAACCACGGCGTGCAGCACGTTATGACTAAATGCCACCCGCGGGAGCCCAACGGGAGCCCGAGAAATGCGACAAACCGAAAGCAAAAACAAAACCAAAAAAGGAAGGAAAAATACGCTTCCACCTTCCACCGTCGGTGAAATTGCATTGGTAATTGGTTATAATTTATGGGACCTCCTCCCAAGACTCCCGTCCCCCCGTCGGTTGCAGGCCCCCCCTCCCAAATCGACCGTTTGTCGTCTTGTGCTCCAAGCCCTCGGCCGAAACGACAGCCGTTACGTTCGTTACAGTGGCCTCCGGTGCGATGGTGGTTTGGCGCGTCGTCAAGGCAAGCCCACCGGCTCGCTGGTTGCCGGTGGTTGTGTTGGGTTTGAGCCGCGATTTGTTCGCCCACCAAACCCCACGGCCACGGCAAACGGCCGACGGTGCCGCGCGCAACGAATGCCAAGGGAATGGCCAAAAAAAGCCATTCGAGTAAATTGTATAACAAGATAGTTAGACAACTAATTGATCACCAAACAAACCGCACGACAGATGTGTGTAACCGGCGCGGTTTCCAGAAAATGCTCCGAACGAAAGCAAAAAAAAAAGTAGAAAAAAAACTACCGAGCCTCCCGCCACTTTTCCAAGCCACTTTTCCCCCGTGAAGCTGATTTTTCCGGGTCCGAGCAGGGAAAAGAGAGAAAGAAAGAGGAGTGGAGAATGTTTTTGTTTTGCTTGTGTACTTTGTGTGCGTTTTCGGTCGTTCGTTGCCCCACCGCGTTGTTTGGTTGCGTTGGCCAAACATTTCCCTACCATTCGCCCACCACCGGCACGTTCCCTACTTCCCCCTTCCCGTTGGGACGATCATAAAAATGGCTGTACAAACACACAAACACACACACACACAGCGGCTTTTGTCACTGCAGCAGTAACGATCGACGGGCCGGCTTCCGGTTAGAATTTTCAACGCATCCCTCCCTGTTTTGCGGGCGTACAATGTTTGGGGCTCGTTTTCGGGGAGTTGGATGGAGTCCCGTACCCTCACGCAGCGCGGAAAAATAGATAAAAATTTATTACATTCATTACAATCGTCACACGCACACACGCACAACGGGAACGAATTTGTGACCCCTTTTTTCCTCAACAGAACGTTTGTTTTTTTTTTTTTTTTTGTTTTTGTTAGTCGACCACGAAGTCTTTGGCACGGCCTTTAATTTACAGCGCTTAACTCACGAATTCGGGAGCATTATTTGTGCAATTATTATAAACCACCGCCGTGTGTGTGGTGATAACTCGGCCAGCGATAGGAACGATTTTCCACATGTTAGTCCTCCGGTGGTAGTTTACGATTGTTTAGACCGCAACCGGCCCCTCCCCCCCCGGGGTGGGTGAAAGTTTTCCAACCCTGCCCTAGCGCGCTTGCGAATGACGCTTTGATGAATTGAAACCAACGATTAGAGTAGAACGAACCTTTTCGTCGTCGTCGTCGTCGGTGGTGATGGTGGTGGTGACTAGACGACGCTGTCTTCCTTCACCCTCCGAACGAAGCTCGAAATAAATGGTTCCAGTTACCGAAATCGTTATCAATCACGCCCCTGGCATGGGGCCAACTCAGAGTAAGGTCTCCCCTGCAGCTCTTCGACCCTCTTTCAGTCCAAAAAAAAACCGAAAAAAAAAGAAACAGAACCCTAGAACGCAAGGCGGTTCGGCAGGCATCGCGGGAATCAATCAATTACGAAATGAAAAACTCGTCCACAGCCGATGATTTGATGAGGGCGCGGACGGTTCGCATGGGTGAAGTTGCGGGACCCATTCGTTTACCCATTTACTTGTTATTAACGTACAATTACCGGGGAATTTTGTAAATGGATTTTTATTATTACACAGCTCGTTACAATTCGATGACCCCCTGTTTGGATTTCGCTGGCTCGGAACCTTGAGACGCCGGGCGTTTCTTGTTCTGTCGTGTGTGTTTATTTTATTAACAACCTTTCGAAACTAGCAACCCGGGTTTGATAGATTCATATTTTAAAAAACGAGTTTTTACACCACTCGTAGTCACAATTTATGGCTCTGTGAATATTTTCATAGCCCTCCACGGTCGCACAGTCGCTTAATGCATAAAATCATGCATGACGGGAAATGCGATTTAATTCCGTTCCGTTCAGTATTTTTAATGGAGAATTAATTTATCAAACCCATTGTGCGACCTTTCCTACACGGTTTGGTGTCTGCTGGAAGCATTAAATAAGGTGAATTTGTAATAAAATGTTCAAGTGCCAAGTAACCAATGTCATATTCATCAAGAACTGTTTTCCGTATTTATCAATTTAAAAGGGGTTTTAATCTTTCCAAGTCACATTACTAGAATATTGCGGGTTAAATACTGGTACAGTGATTTGATGGTTATTTATTATTGATTGTAGATTTATATAATTATTTACATTATAATTATATAAATAAAAAAATTAACATTTTTTTTTTTTGGGAAACTTTATGGTCATCAAAATTGTTATTTTGTGCATTACAGCGAGTTTTAAACTTATGCAAACTATTTTTTTTCTGTTTTTCAAACAAACAGTTTAGGATTATTCCAACAAAATGTATTTTTTCGCTCAAAATTTTTAAAATATGTAAGCAAAAAATTTTAATGCAATATTAAGTTGGGTCGAATGATTTACAGAAACATATAAATCTTGTTGATTGAGCACGCAACACGATTCGTCAAATGATTGTCCCACTCGAGATAAACATTTTGCGTCGTTTTCAAATGAAATCCCTGGATAAACAAATCCCAGCGTACAAGTGTTCCCCGAACAAAAACATCATTTGCACGGCGTATTTCGTCGAAAGCATCAACGTCGGTGCACGGAACTTCTTTGAAAGGATATCATAATTACGTCCCGTGCAGCGTAACGTAGCGAAACTTCGGGCGGCCAGGAGCAGGAAAAACGTTCTCCAGGCGCGCTAACAAAAATAACAAAAAAAAAAAAAACGACCATCAAAAACAAGATGGTCGACGAGCGTTGGAGCTTCGCACTTCCGTTCTCCGGTCCGCACCGTACGTGGATGCCTTAACAAAGGATGCTGTGAGGCTGATCCTTGCTGCTACCCCGTCATCCTGCTGCATAACAAACCACACTAACACACGCACACACACACATACCCCAAAGCGAAACGATGATTCAACGCGGCGAACCTTGTGATGAATGGTGTGAGGAAGGGAGGAAGGGCGGGGGGGGGGACGTGGTCCGTTCTTTACGCTTTTGTTTTTACACGTACTAACACAGCATCCTGCCCACGAATACTACGAAAAACCAACCCTACACATGTATGTGTAATGTCGCTGTCGAAGTGTTTGTGTTGCGATGTGTAAACCCGTCTCCAGAAAACTCCCACAGGACTTTTCGCCCGATGCGTGTGTGTGTGTGTGTGTGTGTGCCTTTGCAATGGTGTTTTGTACTCGCAACACTGTGTTTTCCACTTTTGTTTTTCTCGTACGACACACAAAATTTGCGCTCCGGAAAATAGCTCCGTTCACTCGTGGTTGTATTCTTTAAAGGAAGAACTCACAAAAAAAAAATAATAATATGAACACCAATGCCGTCCGTCACACGTCGTTCCCGTTCAAGGTCTAGCCAGGATCGCTGGATTTTAGCATGAAAAACATCAGCCTTCCCCTTTATCCACGCTGGGACCAACGGTTGGGTTAATGTCTCATTTTTCCCCGGATTTTTCTCCAGCTCCAATTTTGTTCGGGGCGCGCTTACCTTCGAGCTTTGCTTCTCGCAGCGTCAGAACGTCTGGTTTGGCGTGTTCCACTCGTTCGACGTACTTGCACGGATGATGGCGAGATGAGGCAGAGGGGATGCTGCTGCTGGTTCCGGTGGATTCTTTAGTTTCTTTCGCTCGCTCGCTCTCTCTCCCTTGCTCGCTCGCTTGTTTCAACGCTTGCTGTATTGCATCAAAGGAGGCTGTGGAGGATGTCAAATGAGCACAAGGCACCAGAAGACCGCACACAAACACACGCGTATTTTGGCGCACATACACACTGGCAACGCGATTTCTTCTCCGCACGACGATTGCCTGTCGCTGGAACGGCCGATGGCGGAAAGCCTCGCACGAACTTCCGTTTGGCGAGCAACGGCGCACTCTGCTTTATTTCTTTATTTTATTCTATTTTCTTCTTCCACCCTCGGTTTGAGACCTTCTTCCGGGATATGCTCTTTTTACATATGGATATATATACTTATATGCCCTCTTCGTTATATGGATTTGCAAAACACAGGAATAAAAACACACAAACACGCACACAAAATTCAAACAAAACAGCACTCGCGATGCAGCACCGAAAATGAACTTCGCGCGGTTGGTTCTAATTTTTGGGTGGCAGTGGCTGGGTGCCTTTTTTTTCTTCTTTCGCAATTCTGCCCACCAGAAGGGGTTGTCTCGCGTGCGTACTCCTTCCGCCGGGAGGAAACTCTAGCCGACTGCGGCTTGATTGCTTGCGCGCAGTAAAAGAACGCTTCTCCTCCGATGGGATGGGACGCAGAATTCAAGCACACTAGCGCGGTGGTCTTCTTTTGCGAATCGAGCTCTACGGACCAGCAGAAGAAAGCGGCAAGGATACTCCGAGACCTGTCGCGGCTACAACGACGACGACCAGTACAGGGAAAATCCGTACCGTACCGCACTTGTTTCACTTCTGACACGGTCGGTGTGCAGTCGCAGCAGCCATAGCTCCCAAACGACGCGCGTGCTCCCCTCCCCAACAGCGAGCATTATGCTGCGAGAGAGAGAGAGCGAGTGAGACTTTTTCGCGGTCGGTGAGAGCGAGCGAGCTGTGAGAAGGAAAGCGATTGATTTCGGTGCACAAGTAATGGGAACGAGATAGAAAAAGGTGGTGAGAGCGCAGCCCGGGGAGTTGGAGAGAGGGAGCGTACAAAGCGAGCTGCACAATGAAGAGCGCGAGCGTGCATGGTTTTATGCTTCCAAGCAGGAAAAACATTGAACCTATCCTCCCCCTACCCTTGGGAGCGACATGAACACACAGTCATGGAAGATTCGCTATGGACAATTCGCTATGGAGCACAAAGTCTGCTCTGAGTTTGATGTTCCAAGAAATAATTAGCGAGCTATGGGTTTCTTAATTGTTTAGCATTAAAAACGACGATAATTTGATAATTTTCTTTTTTTTGTGTTCATCCTATTTTTGTCTGTTCATTTAAAGCCATTTTTTGAGTAATTATAAAAAAAGAATTTCATGACAAACGTAGTCGAGCATAATCGAATTAGGCTTACAAAATATGATTTCAAAATTTACTTGACACAATGTAGTAGTATTTTTCCTCTGGCATAAAAAATAATCGAAAAATAATTATAATCCAATTTAATTTTCGCCTTCAAAAAATTAGTCAACAAACTGTTTATGCTGCAACGAGCGAGTCTTTACTCGAAGTCGTTGCTCAAGGGGTTAAAACCTGCAATGGACGAAGCAAGCCGTAACGACAACAGAGCGGAAGAGACAAAGCAAAGAGAGTTTGAACGGCCAAAGAGAAGAGAGCCTTTCCAAGAAAAGTGAGAAACGTGAACGATTGAGAAGAGAATAAAACCGAATTGTTACTTTATTTCAACTAAGACTTTTGCTAGCAATTAATTGAAAATTAAATTTAATCTGAAAAATAATGGACCTTGCTTTTTGTGATAAATTATTTGTACAAAATACCCTGACGGTTGTTGATTTCAGCTTGGAAAGGAGAAAGATCTATCTCGTGCCGATGACAATTGCGTTGAGCAGTGCTGCCAGTAATAGCTTGTAATTATTCGCGTTAATAAAAAATAGTAATTTTTAAAAATATCTATACAATTATATTTGAGTACATTTGAATGATAATCTTCTGAAAATTGTGTTTCAAACCTTTCAATCTCGTGGGAAAGTGGTTGAATGTGAAAGGGATTTTATAGTTATAATTCAGTTTTAATTTATTCTCCAAAGGAATTTTTAAAATTGGTCCTTCGTTGCATGGAACGAAATTACACTGGTGCAAATTGAAATTGATTTCAATTACGCCTTGACCTATCTTAAAAATGTATAGCATTTTTTATTACATTTCTCCGGCACAAAATGAAAATCAAAACCAACTGAAATCGCACATTCAAGCGTACCGATGAACCTAGGGCGTCTCGTAATTGAATAATAAGCGTGAAATGTTTATCCATTTCGAGAACAACAAATGCCATTAAAACTTCAATTCTGGCAGGAATTCCATCGTGCCGACAGAGCAGAGGGCTGTCCGGCTGTCCACCTGCCCGCCGCCTGCTAATGTTAATGAACTTTACGTCACAAGTCACTGCCAGCCCACCCACAACCACCCCGCCATACAAGGCGTCACAAACGGCGGTGCCGAAGGATTTCTGTGCGGGGCTGCATTTTATTGGGGCTAGTTTTTCGGGCGTAACGAAAAGTGTAAACTTTTACGGGAGCAATGAGTGGAATGGGGACGGGAAAGAATTGTACCAGTGTTTTATTTTATTTGCGATTCTTTGTACGTCATGCTGCAAAATGTCATTCCACGCTCGGTAAGCGAGAAACATGCTTCCGCCGTGTCGTATGCCCCGTTTTGGGAAGGCTTATTCTCAAACCTCCCCCGAACGAAACCAAAATCGCGAAACGTAAGGTGTAAGCATGTGCGCCGAGTTTTATTTTTTTTATTGTAACTGCGAAAGTCGGAAGTAACACCCTTAAAGCACGTGTCACACGGTCGTAGTAGGCACAGTAAATCTCGACGGTCCATCAACCGCCCTGCAATTTTGACATTGTTTGCAAAAGTATGGAAAACCGACAAAGGCAGCAGGTGCTAAAACTATTTCCGTACCGTCAGCCACCCTGTGGGCGGCTTCCACGTTTTGGTCGCTTCCGCACCGCCAACGTGAACGGCCACGGTGCCGATGGCCGTCTTCCGGTTTTTCCGCGTGAAGTTTAATGTCACCAAACAGGATTAGCTAAGCTCCTACAAGCGCACGTGCAGACGATGCGGAACACGCATTCGAACGGATTACAACGTTTGGTTCGTTTTTTTTTGTTCAGCAAAAAAACAATGGGTGGCCCAAAGGGGTGGCAATTATGTGCCATTTTGCATGCGATTTCGTTGGCGAGAATCGTGTGATTTATTGAGCCACAAATTCACGCGAAGGTAAACGATCTTGTGCATCTTATACATCGGAAATGTTCCTTTTTGAAAGAATAATAAGTAAAAAATATCCCTTAATTTCAAAATTCAATCAAAAATCTATATATTGTTTTCAAAATGATTTATCTTGGTGAAATAAAAATGGCATTGAAAGAAAATGTATATACTTGAAACATGGTTACATAAATGCAATATTTTTGTATCAAAATTCCACATCATTTGGTCCTTCAAACCGGACAATACGAAATATTACCATGTTTCCCATGCAAATTTACAAGAGAAAAATTTAGCCTCTTTTGGAAAAATGTGTCAAAAAATATATTTTCCTGGGAACATTTATTCCGTGCTAATTAAATTTTTGTAATTTCACGGATAAGTTTTTTTGTTTGAGTTTTTTTTTGTACAAGTACGATATATTTAAATTATTTTTTTATTATCTCCCAACGAAACATAGAAGGAAAAAAAAACTATAAATGCTCGTTTTGGAACACGCTACAAATGAGCCGTCTTTTGCCCAGACTAATCTACTTCCTGTTTGCCACTTAAACAGCTCCCGAAAAAGTACCTCCAGAAATGCATCTAATCATTCCACCTTGACGCGTTTATCGCACTGATGTTTTTTGTTTCTCCATTTATGGCTCTACAAATACTAAATCCCTCCATCCGGGCGCCATTCGAAACGCTTACCGGTAGGTAAATCACCCAACACCACACGATAACACAGTAGGCGCTGACTAACAACTAAAAGGAGAACGAAGCAAACGAAAAAAAAAAAAAAAACAGGACCACATTCTTGGCCTACTGCTGCACCGCGGGAACGGGAAAACGTGCACCAGGGAACATTGGTAATCAAATTAGAACGAAACATGGTACGAAATGGGAGCGGGAAATGTGGACGGGGCTGGTTTATTGACCACGCTACCAGAAGTCGGCCAAAGTCACCACCAGCAGAGTGGTTCTAACGTTCGCAAAGTGGTTCCACCTGACGAAACGTGCGGCGGTGAAGAACATGAAGCAGCCACGGGGTCGCGTGTTGGTGAGTATGATTTAGGAAGCCATGTGGGAAACACCGGCTCGGACATCCCTTCCCGGCACGTGGTGCCTTTCTGCCATTTGTTTGAAACCGGACTTATTTTCAAGACGCTCACAATCTAACACATGACGACATGAGCGTGGTGTTTGTCGGGAAGCGTACTCTCATCATCCTTCCCTCCTCACCGGCCAGCCTTAATTAAGGGTCAGCACATTGCTCCTCTCCACCGTGGAGGCCGTCAAAGCGCCCGGGACCGAACTTTGCCGGAAGCCGCTGCGATTGCGACCGGCGCGAAGGATGACCTGTTCGATATTTTTGTAACTACCATATCTTGCGACCCCAGCTGACGGCTGGATGCCAGATTTGGAGTTGACCGAGTCGCGCGGGTCGTGAAATATCGCCGCTTCAGCTTGCCGATTCCGATCGTTGATTTATTGACCGGTCGCGGACCGGACGGACGGATACTTCTCGTTTTTTTTTTTTTTTTACCGACGAGTGCCGTGGATAATCCCGCGGACAAGGATATTCTAATTGCAAACCGTGCGGGGCGCGAGCGTGGTTTATTGTTGTCTGGCACATTTCTCAACCCCCGAGTCGAGCGGGGCAATCCAGCGACCGGTCCGACCATACTCGTAGCGGCGTTAATGATGAGGAAGTAAGGCTGAGAGCGCATTTCGAGAAGTGTGTGCTTTTTTTTCTCAATGGCCCGTGTACGTACGCAATGGGGTTACGCGTTCTTTTACAGTAATTTCTGGATTCCGATCAGTTCATAAAACCGTTCAACGTTTAGCGCTGGCAGCAATTGTAAGTCAATGCGAGTAATATAGAGTGACTCGCTTTAGTGTCGTAACAAAGAACGGTTTCAATGGGCATGGGAAGCTTTCGTTGGATGGCTTGGTTCATGGCCGTTGGAAGTGCTTCAACTGGCCGGGGAATGATTTCAAAACAGCCAGGGTTAAACTCAAAAAATTTCAATTTTGAACCGTGATCATTATGTTTGTTATTAAAAAGGAATATGCAGGAAGGAAAGTATGTGAGATTACCTATCAGTAAATAAACAAAAACATTTACCCCAATTTTGCAATTCCAAATGAATGAAATGATCTCATGAATTTGTGTAAAATGAACTCATGAGAATATAAACTTCACAATAGTTTTAAATTCAAGTTCAAAATTAAGTCGTATCATTATGTTTACATTTTTCAGTCATTTACTTTTTTTTCTACATTTTACTCATTTCTATTTTAACGAAGTTTTCACACATATGTGACAGTTGTAAAGAGTTTTTGAATATTTTTAATAGCTGACGAAATTTATATGTTTAATTATTTAGTAGGGATGACCTGATCGTATTGCTGAATTTGTATGTTTTCAAATTGCAAATTAAAAAACTACAAGAATTCATTTGAAAACCCTTATTCGATGAACAAATGTACAAATAAGATCGAAGTAAAATTAATTTAATTTTCCCTAATATTTGTCCAAAAGTTCCCTATTTTTATTCTCTACACAAAAAAAAGCAAAAGAGTTATTCGTTCGAATTGTTGCAGTGATTTAATTCAAGCTTCAATAAAACCACCAGCAAAACTTTCTCCCTGCACACCTTAAAGTGACAAATTCACGTCCAGATCCAAGCAAAACGCGATGTGTAGTTCGTCTTTAATACCATCTAGATAGTAAACCAGCGGCAAAACAGGCCGCTGGAAAGTAAGTTTGCATTTGAATAACATCCAACCGTTTGGACCATTTTCACTTTTACGATCAATCGTAACCGCAGAATGAAACCCGTTGCCGCCCAGTGGCCGGAAAAATGGAGGCAAACTTGGTTGGTGAAGAGCAACGCACAACAACAGATAAAATAAAAAAAAATCAAACAAAACCAATCCCTCCACCAATCGATACCACATCGCCAACACCGAGCGATCGGCCATGAAATCGAAAGTTTTGCTCCGATCCAAAAATCAAGATGCTCCCCCTGACCGATCGATCGCGAGCTCCGATCAAGCGGAAGAGGGCGAGAGTGGAGCCGGTTTTTGTACGCAGGCAGAAAGCAGATGTGATTAATTAACGTAAAAGGCAGATTAATTGCACATGGCGGCTCGGGGTCGGTGGCTGTGTCAGTGCGCCGGGCGCGGTTTCTCATCTCATATTTGGCAGGCACACTTGGCGGAAAACGCATCGCGGTAAAAAGAAAGTTTTACTTCCCGGCCGTGATAAGCCTCCCAGCCCGGGCAAACCGGGCATTAGAGTGAGCAATCTTTTGGGAAAGCCGCATTGAAAACCTTCCTCGCTGGATCAAAGAACCGGTGTTTGTTTGTTGGTTGGTGGAAACGGCCATTTCAAAGGTCGCTTTTTGATGGAGGTCTTTTTTGTTTTGTGCAAAACCCTTCGCCGAATCGCCAAGTGAGTCCAATCAATATTGCTGTAAACAAATTAACTACTTTCAAAGCGTTCCATCCACCCCCCGAAATAGATCCACTAGATACTAACAGTCAAAACCGGCGAGCAGTTTGAGTGAAGTGAATAATGACCGCTGTGGCGTTCGAAGCGAAGAGTTTCGCAAAATTCGATAACTGTTGTTGTTGTTGTTGTTGTTGCTATCGAACGCTCCCGGTTGAAAGTAAAACATTAAAAAAACATACGGCTAAACGGTCGGTTAACTTTGCTTTGGTATTGTTTTCTTCTAATGAAAAACTTTTGGTCCCTTCGTTTGGGACCCGTTCCACGGGTTGATCCCCGCAAACAACGACGAGATTAGCGTCGATGACATGTTTGGGATAACCTGTACAGGGCTAAAGGGTTATTTTTAATCAAAACTGAAAATCTGTTACATTTTCCGAAAAAAAATTACACATAATATGCATACATGAAAAGATAAATAAAAATTATGCTCTTATAAGTTATGAAATGTACTAAAATATATTATTATACATCAAAATTTAAAATACCTTACTCACATTGGAGAAAAGAATACCTCTTGCAAAATTTGTTTTGAGTGAATTATTTGGTTTCATGTAAAATTTAATAAAATATTTAAATATTGATGGATATATATTTTTTTAAACGTATTTGGAATCTTCTCGATCATTTTTTCATTAAAAATGCCATTTTTTTCGTTTCGATTTTGCAGCCCAAAAAAGGATGTTTTAATTAATAATTTTCGTACCTGTAAAACTGATTTTTTTAGATTTTGTAGTACTCATAACTCACAAAAAACAGCATAAAGATATGTTACTGACAGAAATTTTGCTATTTGAAACGTAATAAAAGGAAGAACATCCTTTGTTTAATAAAAAGTTAAATAAAAGGTTTAATAAAGTCTTCACAGTTTAGCATTTTCAGCTGAAAAATTAAATAAGTAGGCTGGTCGTCTGAGGAAAATGTGTAAAACATATTTTTTCTTAAAATTTGATGCTAAATTTTAACGAAAAATTTCGGTAGAAATGTTTAAATAAGTTTCTATAAAGCTATCATAATTCTTCATACTTATCGTTGAAATGAAATTCTATTTGAAAAAGAATTGAATCGAAAATAAGAGGAATATTCTTCAAACTTAGTCAGTTTATAAATTAAATTTTAAAAAAATCCTTTGTATTTCAAGTCGAACAAAGTTGCTTGTATCGCCAGAGACGCAATAGGTCCAACTTGAGCAATAAATTTGCAGATTTTAATCTATACTACCTCGAAGTCACAGGAAAAAAATGGGGTTAGGACACATTCACCACAAACTTCCATTCATCAGCACCCGTTTACTATGCGTGTGTTAATTTATTCCACACTCGCCCAAATAGGGAATTGGATCAGCAGAACTGTTTTTTATTTCTTACGACTCGACGGACTTCACATCTCTATCATCGAGTCGCGTAAAATGGTGCGTATAAATATGCATTTGCATATACGACTTTTTTCACCTGACTTCCTCGCTCAGAACACAATGGGCGAACATTCATCCCATAATCATTTTGTTACTACTATTACTACCATTCGGGTCGGGACCATAAAACCACTCGCGGCTATTTGCCGTAATTTTTTGTGAAAAGAAATAATTAAAACGGCAAAATCGGTACATTTGGGTGCGAAAATAATCCGCTCCATTGGCCAACTTCGGCACGTGAAGGGTTTGTGCTTCTTTTGGGTGCTATTTTTGCACTCCCAACCGGCCGTTTGACGTCGGTTTGGTGAGGGTGAAAAGTTTTGATTTGTGAATGGGAAAACTTTGGACCGCCGCGTGCCGGAACCACCCGAACCGGAACGACCACAAACGTCATCGTATCGCTGTTTTTCGACGTTTGCGGCTCGCCTCGCTTTGTGCTAAAACAGTGTACAGCTTTACATCGGTAAGGTTGACTTTTTAATGGCGAAGCAGTTGGCTATCCTTCCGCCGGTTCGGTTCGGTTTGGGACAGGTTCACGGTGAAGAAAGCACTACCGGAACAACAGCCAATGGCCCACAAGTGACAAAGACGTAATTCGCACAATACACGAAACGCCCTTCCCAATCCCTCGAAGGCCACCGGCATCGATGTTTCGCCGTTCGGTTTTGCGTCTTCACCGGTTGGCCAATGTCAGCATAAATCATCCTTTTCGCTTCGATCGACAACTCCCCGGCCGGTTCGACTGGGTCAATCCGATGGCCTACCCTGGCAGTCAACCTACACGCCATCCGGAATCGCGCCACCGGCACAAGGACGATATTGTTCCGGGCGTGAGAAAAATGGCAAGCGTAGGCGACGGTGGTGACGGCGGTGACGATGGTTATCGTGGTTCGGAAGCGTACTTACCACCACCGGACAGAAGAGTCGACGCAGGAACACGGTCACAAAGTGCTGGGACAGGTAGTCGTACACCGCGTATCCCATCAAGATCTGTTACGAAACGGGCGAGAAAGGAACAGAAAATCGATTAAATTTACGATGTTGTATGCTTTTTTTTTCCTTCGTCGAGAAAATTGTGTTTCGCATCTTGTAATTGCTATCTCGCTATGTGATTCAATACATGCACTATAAATAGTTTTTTACACTGGAATTCATCCGAAGAAGATTAGTCTTATAAAGTTTTTTTCTTAAATTGTATCGCATTTAAATGTTATGCGTTTTATGATTTTTATGGACTACTTATTTTTGAATTCTTGTGATTTAATTTTCATTTTTAGCTAGTGCTTTGTAATTTATTCTGTTTTGTTTCTCTTATTGAGATGGAAAGATGAATACTCAGAAATATGTTTGATGCTTATTGGATTATTTTGAAGGTACTTTATACATTCTTATTCCCTTCTACTAAATAGTTAACAAAATAAAATTACCAAGAAAATTATGAGATGTAATTTTAAATATGTTGAAGTTTATTCTATTGCAATGAAAAATTTATCTAAATTAATGTAAAAGGAAACAATAATTTTTATTAAACAAAAACAATAATATAAAAATAAGGATTGTAGAAGGAATGTTTTTAAAGTTAGTCAAAATTAAAGTAAAAAATGAAATTTGAATCAGTAAAAAAGTGCTTCATTGGAGATTGTGAAAAAAAATAAACAGATTACCATGGAAATTATCAACAAATGATTTTTAAAATAAAAGTTAATCAGTTTTCATAAAAAAAAGTGTGTAAACCTGGCAATTGTTGTACCAGTCGAATATATTAAATATTGGAAAAAGCTCAGAGATATGAAAAACTTGATTAGTTGATAGATTAAAAATTTTATAAATATCATCAAACATAAAACTTTATTACACTTATGTTGCTTTATTCTCATTTTGAGTTTATTTTTTATCGTCTCATGATCTCTACAAAAAGTGTAAACATAGTTTTTTTACTTTAAGGAAGTTGCGATACAAGTAAAAAATAATGAAAAGAACCATTTGTCGTCAACCGTATAAATCCATAGTGTGAGCTATAAATAAAATTAAAGCACACGCATCGCTACATAAAAAAGGTTGACAACTTTCTTTATCAATAATCGATCGATCGAGTTTTGGTGCGTAAAAATAGGATTTCAGGCCTTCAACGAGTAAACAACATTCAATTCCGATGACATTTCAATACAACCTCCCGGTGGGCAAGAAATAGTGGCCGGTTGTGTTGCTGCTCCTCTCACCGGACGCTACACGTGGCAAATGGTGGCAACGATGCAACGATTCCATCGCCAGACCAGACCCGCTCCGATACGGAGTAACCATATTGCAAACAAACAACACCATTCCTGGCAAACCGGATGATCACCGCCGGATTCGTGAGCGGTAGCGGCGAGCGAATGGTAATAAACACATCACTCTAATGACAACTAGCGCCGGTGGATTCTGTTGCGGCTGGATGATCAGGAAGTGTTTGGTTTTTGATCACCTTCACGATTGCTCGCACTCAATCTTGCTCGTTGCTTCAGGACCCTAGTACGCATTAGGGTATGGCTGTGTTTTTCTGCCTCGAGAGAGACCGATCGGTTTTGCTCATGGTCAAACCTTCTGATCCACGCAAACATCACGTTTTACCCAGCATCACGAAACCGTGACATCACTACTGTACGGGGACACGGCTGTTTACAACTCGTTTGGGGATTGTCAGGTGCAGCCCGGGTGCGCCCGAAGTTTGTTGCTTGTTGCGTTGTTGTTTGCGGTCCACTCACTTTCAGGTGAAACAGGAAGCTGCAAATTTGCCCGTATCGGCTCACCGGCGTCTCGTCTCGGCTGCTCTTCGGATTCATCAAAGCTTGCTTCACGACACACACGCTTGCCGGCACTCATCGAGTAAGGTGATGCACTTCACAGCCACTCCACTGCACTACACCACCCAGCTAGCAATCCACAAACAACGATTGATACGAAATCGGGTTCGATCGTGTGTCTCTCGCTAACCGCTGCTCGCGTTGCTTCCAGGATCCATTGGGGTCCGGATGCAAACTGGCCGGCTCCAGCCCATACCAGGGCCGAAGCCCAATGCCGGCCGATGAGTTGGGCATGCAGCGCGTGTCTCGGCTAAAGCAAAACGTGCCATAAAAATAGACGCACACACACACACGCGCGCGCACACAAAAGGGACCGAAACGTATTAGGAAAGCGACATGAGGGCAGAGAAAAATACAGTTAGCAAGGGTAGGTCAGGGTGGTAAAGAGTGATGCACGTGCGTGGAACCGGTGTCATAAGGAAGGCTTTACGTTGAAGGCGATTGCAGTGGCTGCCGGAAGGCCGCGGGCACAATTGCCCTTGAGCGCCTGCCTCAACTGTGTGAGCACTGTGGGCAAGCAGTGTGTCTCTGCTGGTTTAGTATGGAATTTAGAGTAAAAATGATGCGAATTAAATGCGGCATTGAAAAATAGAAAAGTAGTACAAATACAACCCGGAGAGCAGGTTTGTGTCTTGGATAAACCTGGAGGAGCGCCTGGAGCTATGCAATGCTGTTGATCTTAGCAGCCATCTGTAATGATCCTATTTTCAATTCAAACAGGTGGCCATGCATATTTGCTTTTTATGTTATTATTATTGTTAAAATGTTATTTTGTTATTTTGGAATTAACATAATACTTTTTATTTATAATTTTTTAAATGGATTTTAAATTTAAATGTTTTTTGAGAAAAAGAATAAAACATTGCTTTTCTGTTTATGAAACTGTTTTTGATAATATTTTATTTTATTAAAAAAAAACACAATAAATAAATATTGCATACCTTCAGGCGTCTTCGAGTACGTTTAGTACAAAAATGAAAATTTAAACTAAATTGAAAAATATAAGTATTAGAAGTTGACTTTCGCGTGTAACTCTAATAAAATTATTACATTGTATCACTTTTTCATGGAAAATTGAAAAAATAATAAAATAAAATTCTTACCTTTGCAGAACCATTGACTACTATGCAGCACCATCCATTTATCGGTAAGAATGAACACCACATATACACAGTCGACGGGTAGAACTGGTTACACGAAGGTCGCTTAATGTATGTGCGCGCTCCTCCACCTTCACCATCCACCAGCTTGCGTTCATCGTCCGCAATTACATCGCGCCCAGAATCGGAAAACCCCATTCATCAGTCCGTTATGCTCGGTCTCCGACCCGCTTCTGGCCCTCGCTCAACTTCTCGACCGTCATCGCTAGTGGAGAAAGACAACCACGTTCACGTTCCGCGCGCTCTCTTGCGCGGGAGGAGTTAGCTTCATTTTATTATAATACCGCTACGGACAACGGACTGCACCGTCGATTTCGGTTCATTTGCTCGCTGCCCGTATGCGTACGGGCGTGTTCCGGCGATCATACGGACAGTAGTTGCGCCCAACTCGCAAATGGTTTCGGTTTCGATCGTTTCGCGCTTGGTTAGTTAGGGTGACAATAAAAAAGGGAAGGCTTGTTACGTTCCTATCATTACACTGCGGTTCGTTTCTAGTCCTCTTGTGCTTATCTTAAATCGTTTCCCTCGCGTGCGTGTGCCGCTTTCAATTGTTCTAATACATATATGTTAGCGCTAGCGTTCGAAACTCTATGGCATCTTAACGAAACTTATCTAAAACGCGTTTGCTCTCGTCCGGTCCTTGGAATCTTGGTTCTATCGAGAATAAATAGAGACTCTCACCCGAGCGGTACACCAAGCGGTGCTCTCGTGGCGTAATAAATACAAATCGTCCATAAGTTAGCAGGCTCTAGCTCCACCGCACCCTCGCTCTTCCTAAGCCTAAGATTGTGTGTTGTCAAAGAGCTTTAATGTCGGCAGTTATTGTCGGTTTAATGAACACAATATTATTTCGCTTACATCCCTACGCACATGACGCCTCCACACAACCGGGCCCGATCGGTGGGTGGTGGTTTTGTACAAAACAAAGTGTGTGTGTGTGTGTGTATGTGAAAATGGAACGCTCTCTAGGGATGCAGTATGTACGGGTATTTGGTTTAACGTTCAGATCGGGCTCCTCGTGGGCTTATACCTAACGCCGGGTCACAAAACAAAGAAACACCGAGCTCCATGTGGAACACCTTCGTCTAAGCGTATTGAATCGTGTATGACTCTATGTACAGTGTGTATGCGTGTGTGATAAGATTCACCACTAGTTCACCGCGAGGCACTCGCTCAACAGCACGTTGTGCAGATCGTCCATGTCCGTCCAATCCTTCCGCTCGCTCCGGATGGCGATGTTACGGATGCAACCCTTGAAGTTCTCCCGCATCAGCAGTGTCCCACTCGAGGCTGCGTCTACGGAGGGATGTCAAAAGGGATGCTTAAAAGTGCTCCGATGTTGGAAACACAACCCTTCTCTTACCTGGTAAACCACCGATGTAAAGCGGTGCCTTTGTGTTGACACGTCCAAATCCACCGGACAATTTGTTGGGCAGCAGCAAGGAAGGTGGGAACTCGTTCACACGCAGCGCCATCTGGTGGTCCTCGTACAGCGCCGAGATGTTGTGCCACCGGTTGTCGCAGAGCGTGTACTTGGACGGTAGCGACGTCGAGAGCCGGGTCGGATTACCATCCCCGTTGTCCACCGAAAGGATAATCTGTATGGGTTTGTACAAAAATTAGCAAAGGTCTACTGTATACATTTTCTTGACCTAAGAGACCAATTTCGTAATCGCCAACAAAATGACTTACATTTCCGTTGGAAATCTCCAACGACAGTGCCGGGAATCCGTTGATCTGATCGGCCACACTCATCAGGATGCCGTTCATCTCCGACGTACGCACTTCCAGCTCGATCTCGACAAACTTTCCTACGTTAAAGTTGCGTTCTGCAATGCGTAAACCAGACATAAAGCGTTTTATTATCACCAATACTCTCCACAACTCTACTGAAACTCACTGTAAATGGCGTACGCATCGCCCGGGAAGTAGGAACCACGTTCGATGCGCGGGAAACACTGGCCCACGTGCAGGTGGCGCCCGGGCCGGGCCAGATCCTGCGTGTTATTGTTCACGACAAACTTCCGCAGGCAGCCCTTGAACGCTTCCGGGCGCGGTTGTAGCTCGCGGGGCAGCGACGGCACCTCGTCCGGCAGTCCGCCGACGTGCAGCGCGTTGGCCGCGCTCAGTTTCTTTGGTAGTTTGAGCTGCGCCGAGCTGTGGCTGCTCCCGATCTGCACGCTCAGTGTCGCCTTCTTCCGCACGCTGCGCAGCGACACCCGGTGCCACTGGCCGTCGTTCAGCTTCGGTGCGAGCAGCAGTTGGTCACGCTTCCGGGCGCGCACCGTCAGCTTCAGCAGCCCATCCTTCAGCGACAGCATGATGAAGTGTTTCGCTTTCTCTTTGGTGCCCTGTGGAGCAACAAAAAAAAAAGGGAAGTTTGAGAAGTGAAAGAACGAAGGCGCGAGACGAACTCCGAAGCTTACCAACGCCACAAACAAAATGCCATTGGGGTAGAACGTTCGGAAGTCGAACTCGATGTGGAAGTTGCGCTGCCAGATGTTCCGCGCCTGCACCGTCACGACCGAGTAGCTCTGCGGCTTATCACCGTACTTGAACGCATTCGGTTCGTACGAGTAGCTTCCGATCTAGAGGACGCCAAAAAAAAACGGAACAACAAAAACGTCATTACCCAACGCATCACTCGCACTGGGTGCCGATCGCCGGCTGCAACGGCAACCAACGTCCAAATTACCTTCTACGCAGAGTCCAAGAGAGAACTCACGAAAAGCATGTGTCGCGAGGAAGCGTGTGCGATAGTTGTGAGGGCAAAGATATGTGTATTGTCGGCATGGGGGAGATTAATATGGCCCGGTTAGTAATCGATGGCGATGGTTGTAGCATTTGCATTGTTGGTTTTATCGTTAGAGTGAGCTGAGCGTGTACTCAAACCGCGCACTTAAAAGCTAATTATCAAACTTCTACGCCGATTACAAGGAGCTTCTCCCGCCGTTTTATTCGCTCCCATAAAATCGCCTTAGTTCATGCAAGAATTGTAACCCAAAACCGTCCGTAACGTGTAAAGTCTACCGACCTAAACGACTAACTAACAAGTACGACTACTCAGCTACGCTACAGCTAAAAGTTTGAAACCGTTTCCCGTGGGTGTTTAGTGTCTAACAAACGCCTTCCCCTTCTTCCTGTGAGTTAGTATCATTTTCAACACTCTGTAAGTACAGAAAGGTTAAAGGTGAGATAAAGATATTGTAAAAAAAGTATGAGCGAGTCGAATCGAAACAAAGCCACGAAGTACAGAGTGAGAGCCATTGGACGTCTAGCTGCCGTGTGTCCTCTGTACCCAGGAGCTCGTGTTTGACTCGTCGTGGAATGGTAGGTGAGGCGTAAGTTAACTTGCGCGGCGGTTTGAAAGTCAAACTCAACTCCGCATCCTAACTTACCCGATGGCAACCTTCCGGTGCCGCCTTGAAGCTGCGCCCGATCGGTTCCGTCTTCATGAGCGCCGTGTACAGTCCCTGGCTTCCCATGGGCGGTCCGGTGCGGCCCATCTGCACGTCGGTGAAGTTGAGCGCCTGGCCGAACGAAAGCGTCTGGTTGTTGAACACAACGTTCGCTACCACACCCTCCAGACCTTCGAACACCTTCGCCAACGATTCGAACGCCGGATCGTACGGTACGCCACCGATGTACAGACCACCGACGTCACCCGGCATGTTGACCAGCGACGACTGGAGCGTCCGGGTCATCTGCAGCCGATCGTCGATGCGGAGCTCCACGTGGCGGCCCTGCTTCGTCACCGCCAGCACGTGATACTCGCCATCGTTGAGCGTTCCGTTCGACACGAGCTCGACGCGCCCGGTACCGGCATCCATCCACAGATGCAGCCGACCCTCGGCAAGGAACACGGAGTAGTTCCCGAACGTGTCCTTCGCGTCGTAATCGTCCCGGATGCGGCTCGGGTAGGCGGACAGCAGCAGCAGACAGTCCGGTTGCATCGTGCGGAACACGAACCCGAAGTTGGCACGCTTTTTCAGCGGGTAGGACGGGAACTCCACGTACCCTTTGCCGAAGAAGCCCGCCCGGACGATCGTACTGTCGCAGGACGTTTCGATGCCGAAGTGGGTCGTACTGTCGAGCGGATCGTACGAGGTGCCACTGATCTGGAGACCTTTCACGCAGCCCAAGAATGCGTGATCCGCACCGGGTGCTTTGGTCGTGCCGGTCTTGAAGCCGGGCGGTACACCGCCGAGGTAGTACTTGTCGTTCAGCACCGGGAGCATCGCGGAACCGATCGGTTTCGTGGGCCAACCGGGCGTCTCCAGTCCGTTCACCTTCAACACGCCTTCGTCGGTGGTTGCTCGGCGATATTGGCGTGACGCTTCGACCACAACCCAAGCGCCGGTGTTGTAACGTTCGGTGGTGTTTATCTCCAGCCTTGTGTCGTCACCGTAGTCCACACGGAACACCAGACGTCCTTGGTAGAGTGTGAGCGATATGGAGCGATTCTAAAAAAACAACAAAAAAAATTGTTTAATAATAACCCCATAAATGCACACGTTCCTCTCGTCCTCGGCTTACATTCTTCTCGTCCAGCGCCAGAAATATGAGCGCATCTTCATCGAGCGTCTTGAAGCTGAGACTCAAACTGAACTCCGCCTTGTTCAAACGCCCGGTACGCTGCAGTACCGCGTACCCATTCCCGTTAAAGTTCCGCTCGTTCGTCGAGCTGGCCACTTCCTGCGGTCCCAGCATCGCTCCGGCACACTTGCCGCTCGTGCTCGTAAAGTGCCACAGTCCCAGCTGGCGCTGGTCGACGTACAGCTGGCTCACGGCCACTCCCAGTCCCTGACTCGGTACCAGCTCAGGCACGCGCAGATCGTCCGGTATGCCACCGACCCAGATGCGACTACTCGGCCCGATGTTGATCGTGGTGTACGTGAAACTGCTTGCCGCCGTCACCGGGTGCGAACTGTTCAGCACACCCTCCGGCGACATCTGGCGCACGTTGAGCGTTCCGACGTTGAACGTGCGCTTCGCGTCGATAAAGTACCAGGCGTCGTCGGTCTTTAGATCGCGCACTTCAATCTCCAGCGGGTGCGTGATTTCGGTGACCGCTGCCCCGTCCAGTGACCAGAGCATGCGCACCTTCCGCTGGCGCAGCTCGAGCGCTATAAACCTCCGCTCCTCACCTTCGATGTACGCGAGCGGTGTACTCTGCACTGCCGGGTTGGTCAGTGCGATCGACATCACGATCCGGTTGGTAGTGGACGGTCCGAACGTGGCCGGTGCGTACGAACGTATGCACTGTTCCGTCGATTCCATCGAAACGCGTATCTGTGTTAGAAAAACATTCACAAAAACAAATGAGAAAAACGCTCCAACTACATCGAATCGTCTTACTTACACCCTCAGCGGCGTGCTTTGCGAGCGCAATCTGATCGCGCAAGTTTTGCAGCCGACCGGCAAACGTCTGATTCCACGCCTGAAACTGTTCGTCATTGTTTTTCGCCACCCCCTCGATGAAGATCCACTTGTTCTTCATGTCCCGTATTTGGCGCAACGTCTTCGAGACGTTTTCCTCCGCCAGCCCGAACTTCGTGTCCCACTCCGGGTCGAGCGATTTCAGCTTCAGCTTCAGCTTGTACACGTCGCTGTTGATGTTGATCGCGTCCTGCCGGACGAACTTCATCTGCTCCGAGACGATGCTGGAGCGATCCAGGTCCGATTGGACCGTTTTCATCGCCTCGCCCGGCTCAACCTTGCCGAGCTCGTCCATCAGATTGTTGTTCTTGATCGCCGTCTGCCAGATCTGGTCCTTCAGACTTTGGACGGTCTTCTCCTTCCGGATCATCGTCTCGTTCAGTGCTAGTGGAATGAAACCAGACATCTTATCATATCCATTTTCTCTTGCACTCATCGGCACTTCGCACGGGTACTTACCAACAGCTTTGTTCAGTTCCTTAGTAGCTCGATTTGTTAGATTCGTCGACACACCCAGCGCCTTGCGACTCTTGTCCCCAATCGTCACGTCATGCAGCGGATGGATAAGCTGATCCGCTCGCTCCACCGTACTGGTTGCGTTGTCCGCACTCGACTGAGCCGCAAGGATCGCGGAGATGATGTTCTCGTACGCCTGGCTAGCCTGCATCGCCGTAGCCGACGCATGCTCGGTACTCTCGAACTTCTCGCTAATGTGATCCGCCTTCTCCTTCAGCTGCTCCGCATGCCGGACCGCTTTCGGGATTTGCGTCTCGAGCAGAATGCTCTTCTCGCGGACCAAATCTTCCAACGATTCGTTCAGCCCCTCCACCAGCGCGTGCAGCGTTTGGTTGTCCTGTTTGAGCTGGTTGTAGTTATCGTCCAACTGCACCAGCAGCACATCCGTACCGGCGAGGATGTTCGTGTCGAGCAGTGCCGTCACGTTCGCCTCATGCTCGACGGCTTTCGCGTACGCATCCCGTGCCCGATCGAAGTGTTTCTGGTTCGCCGTTTGATACACTTCCGTCTCCTGCACGTGCCGGAACACCTGCACCGTATAGTTCTGCAGGTGGTCCGCTTTGTGATACAGCTGCTCAATCTCGAACTTTAGATCGTCGAGCTGTCTGCCCTGTAGGTCGACCGATTTCGACACGTTGGACCAGTGGTCCAGCTGCCGGTTGGCACACTTCAGCACCGTCTCGTTGAACGCCATCGCACCGTACCGGTCGCGTATGTCTTTCAAGAGATCTCTCGCCTCCTTTACGGCCGGTGCCAGCTTGACGTGGTGATCACTGGTGGCGTAGTTCTTTAACATCTGAATCGCGTCCTGCAAGTTTCGGTTGATCTCCTCGATTTCACCGCCCAATTCGACCGCACGCTCGGTGCAGTTGTTGATTTCCTGTTCCCGGATCGTCATGCGCTTGTTCAGCTTTTGGAAGCGCTTCGACAGTCGGGTTGCATTACGCTTCATCGGTTCCGCGAAGTCGGCCATAAACTCTTTCGCCATATCCTCCACTTCCAGCAGGCGCGCGACACGATCGGACAGCCGAAGCGTGTCCGTTTCGTACTTTGTAAGCTCGTGCCAGGGCGCGGATATCCCGTTGCGATCGATGTGCACGGTTTCTTCCGCGAGCCGGCTTGCCAGGATGTCAAAATCGTCGATTAGAGTGATGGTGCAGTTGTCGCAGACTAGAAGTTAATAAGAAAAAACGCGTTAGATATCGCTCAAAACCGCCCCATAGACATTCGGACTTACTTTTGCAACGGTTATCCTGCACGATGTGTTTGGGTTGCTCGCAACGATCGCACCTGCGACCGGTTATACCCGGCCGGCAGTGACACTCGCCCGTATAATGATCACACTCATCCGATACGCTGCCCTCCCGGTTGCATTCGCACGCCTCACAGTGCCCATCGTCCAGATGGGGATGTCCGAAGTACCCCCGCTGGCAACTATCACACAGTGCGCCCGTATATCCTGGCTTGCAAATGCACCGCACCTTGCTGCCCCGGACCGTGCAGCCGCGGGCAAAGTTTTTGCGCGTTTCCGGACACGGACAGGCGGCACACTGGCCGAGGTTGGGATCACCGTAGAAACCTTCCGCGCACCGTTCGCAATGCTCACCGCCCGTGTTGTTGCGACAGTTCTAATATGACGAAGAAAACGAAGTTTTACCATCACGCTAGAAGCGACTGGAACATGTTTCTTACCATACAAACGCCCGTTTCTCGGTCACATTCCTCACTTCGACCGTTGCATCCGCAAGGTACCACCTTCCCGATCATGTCCTCTATTTTGGCCCACTCCAGATCCACGATTGGGAGCCGATGGCGATAGTGGCCCTTGCCAGGATCCTGACACGAAAGTCCGCTGTACTTCGGCGCACAATTACAACGCTCCACCCCGTACGCGTGGTTATTCTCCGCTCCGACCACGAGAATCCCAGTGTCGAGCGTTACGTTCGTAAGTCTGAAAGGGAAATGTTCAAAGTTATTCAAAAAAAAAATTCTTGTAAAATAGACCACAAAACACTCACACAACTTGCTGAAAGTCCATCGTGATCGTACCGCGGACGAAGATATGCCGCACGTTCTGTAGTGCCGTCATCAGGATCGTTCTGTTGATTAGCGCCCCATCGAGATGATTGCGCCAGAGCGTTCCGAGCAGTCGGACGGAGTACGTCTCGACCGGTTGGTCGTAGCGTATCGGATCTTCGTAGAAGTTCAGCACTAGATTCTCGTGCGTGTGTAGCTGCACCAGCGGGAATTGACGCAACGAGGGCGCCGGGATGTTGATGGTCGCCCCCTCCGTGACGATTGTGAAGTTGAGCAGCCCACCGAAGCTGGCGGTGCGATCGCCGAGAAATTGAGGCGGCAGCTGGAAGTACAACGGATACCGGAACGTCGTGTACGCCCCGATCGAAACGTTGCCGGACGAGCTCGGTATCAGCTCGAGGTTGTTCATGCTGGTAATGTTCACGTCCTCCCGGTGCACGTGCGAGCCCTCGAGCTGCAAGATCACGACGTAGTCGACGTCATGCGGGTCATCCTGTCGCTCGAGGTACTCCACGCTCAGATTGCGCGAGCCCGTCAACCGTATCTGGCCCCAGGCGTGGTCGCTTTGCGAGCAGTCGCTCGCCCGTCCGAAGCAGAAACACCGCGTACAGCCTTCCGGATGGAACGCGGCCAACCCGAACGTGCCCTGGCGGCAAATATCGCACCGTTTCCCGTACACCATTTCCTTGCACAGGCACTGCCCGTGGCTGTCGCAGGGCAGTGCGGTTCCGTTCGCATTCGGGCGTGCTCCACGCTCATCACAGCCACACCGGTGGCACGTCGGGTAGCCGTAGTAGCCCGGAGCGCACTCGTCGCACTGCCGGCCGGTGTAACCCTCCCGGCAGCTGCACTGTCCCGTCTGCCGGTCGCACGATTGGCCGATCGAACCGACGATGTCGCAAGCGCAGTGCTTGCAGCCCTTCTGGAACTTGTTGCCCCAGGTGTTGGCGATGCACGACGAACAGTTCGGACCTTTACTGTTGGCCGGACAGATGCACCGGCCCGTGTCCGGATCGCACACGAACGCATCACTGGAGCATACTTCGCAACCTGGAAGCAAAGCAAAGAGCAAAGAATTGGGGAGATTTTATTGTTCTCAGAGGTTTCTTTCGAGTTGATTAAGCAAATTAGTGCCTAAAGTTATGCAATCCGAGTTGAAAACTACTTGATAGATTATTTAGCACATAATTATTGATTGTATTACCCATATTTAAATAATCAAACAGAATTAAAAAAAACCACATGAAGAGGAATTTTGACATAGAAAATTCGCGCATTCGAATATAATTGTTGATATATAATTTAAAAAAAATATTTTAAAATTCATAAATTGCATACTTTTAGGCGAATTACACAGGAATCTAATAACCATACTTACGTTTGCATCCTTGCGCACTGAACCCGTAAAATCCGACATCACACCGATCGCAGCTGATGCCCGTAACGCCCGTCTTACAGAAGCACTGCCCCGTGAGCTGATCGCATCCTTCCAGCTCACTTCCGTTGCGATCGCACGAGCACGGCACGCAGCCATCGCCGGAGTTCAAGTTCCAGTAGCCCTTCGTGCACTGGTTACACTGACGGCCTTCGATGTTTGGCTTACAATTGCACTGACCCGTCAAATGACTGCAGCCCAGTCCATCGGAACCCTTCGGATGGCAGTTGCACTCTGAAAAGAGCAAGAAAAGCACGAAAAGTTTGATTAGGGGAAGCTTCTCTCAAACGATCGGAGCAAGTAGCAGATGAAATATTAAAACCAGATCACGAGCGGGGTCAGACAAACGCACAAACGAGCTAAAGTTGAAGTTTTCGTACCCAGCCATTGGAGTGTTTAGTTAAGCAGTCGCTGCGTTGTAAACATAGAAAGTATGTTTTTTTTCGGAAATCGATTCATTTCACCCTTTCAATCTGCATGACTCACGATCCACATCGTTCCCGGCATGGGATCGCACGCACATGGCTGATGAAGATAGATCGATTGGGAAGCAACAAAACAAAAAATGGTTCGCAAACCGAAGAATCCACCATCGATTCCAATCGCAATACGCCACCCCGAGGCGTTCCGGACGGGGAATCGGTGGCCAGAAAAGCAAACAGTCGGCACTTAATAGGCACGTTAATTGGGTATCGCCCGCCGGAGACTCCACCGTGCGTTCGTGATTTGAGCGATCGATTGAAAAGAAAGTGCTCGAAAGTGAGTGGCCCGGGCGGAGACGAGCCCGGGAACGCGTTTTTCTTTCCAGCACAGGAAGGGAAATGATGGGTTTTTGTTTCGTTTCCCTCTATGTCTGATGTCAAAGGAATATTCATTTCTCTTATTTTTTTTTGCTTCCCTCCTCACGCGCCACGATCGCACCGGTGCGATAATACCCGGTAGAGGAGGATCTGCAATTTTCCCATAAATCTTACACCTCTCCCACCTTGGGCGGAACGCTCGGAGAGGGGATTTTTTATTTTTCGGGGTTGACTTCATTCTACCCGCTATCGAAATTTTACTCGCGGCCAACACGTCACGTGCAGGATGGAATGCAGCCAACGCGTTGGTGGGGTTGGGTTGGGCGGAACGAGACGGGAAGTCTTTTGACAATGTCAAATTATGTCGTAAATCAGCATGATTTATGCGGTTGGCCGTTTTGTTGCAAATCAAATATTTGATTTACCAGTTTTTTTTTTGGGCGGCAATTTTATACAACATTGTCTTCGCGAAATTTGCATTTAAAAATTCAATTTTAAAATTTCGAAAATAAATTTCAAAACCCATCAGCAACATCATTTCATTATGATTTTCTGGTATTGGATTGGTTTATAAAGATAATTTTCTAAAAATGTTCACAAAAATTAAAACTGACTTTCAAACAAAATAAATTTCTTTACCCAATCTTTTCTATTATGAGCATAATTTTTGTTTTTAATATATCTAACTTATATGAGAATAAGGCAATCGAATATGAGTCCAT